>JAXFYN010000383.1:0-281787 GCA_036172215.1 Camellia granthamiana | reverse complement strand
AAAACATTGCGACGCGTAAAACAGCGTGAGTGTGAACTGCACAAAACAGTGCGATGCGAAATAGCGCGAGTGTGAACTGCACAAAACAGGGCGACGCGCAAAATAGCGCGAGTGATAAACTGCACAAAACATTGCGACGGGCAAAATAGCGCGTGTGTGAACTGCACAAAACAGTGCAACGCGCAAAACAGCGCGAGTGATAAACTGCACAAAACATTGCGACGTGCAAAATAGCACGAGTGATAAACTGTTAAAAATAGTGCGACGCGCAAAATAGCGCGAGTGATAAACTGTAAAAAAATGGTGTGACGCCCAAAATAGCTCGAGTGATAAACTGTAAAAAATAGTGCGACGAGCAAATTAGCGCAAGTGTGAACTGCACAAAACAGTGTGACGCGCAAAATAGCACGAGTGATAAACTGCACAAAATAGTGCAACGTGCAAAATAGCGCAAGTGTGAACTGCACAAAATAGTGCGACGCGCAAAATAGCGAGTGATAAACTGCACAAAACCGTGCGACGCGCAAAATAGCGTGAGTGATACATGGTCAAAAACAGTGCAACGAGCAAAATAGCACGAGTGTGAACTGCACAAAATAGTGCAACGCGTGAAATTGCACGAGTGATAAACTGCACAAAACAGTGCGACGCGCAAAATAGCGCGAGTGATAAACTGTAAAAAACAGTGCGACGCCCAAATTAGCGCGAGTGATAAACTATAAAAAATAGTGCGACGCGCAAAATAGCGCAAGTTACAAACTTCACAAAACAGTGCAACGCGCAAAGTAGCGCGCGTGTGAAATGCACAAAATAGCGCGAGTGTGAACTGCACAAAACAGTGCGACGCGCAAAATAGTGCGAGTGATAAACTGTAAAAAAACAGTGCGACGCCCAAAATAGCGCGAGTGATAAACTGTAAAAAATTGTGCGACGCCCAAAATAGCGCGAGTGTGAACTGCACAAAACAGTGTGACGTGCAAAATAGCGCGAGTGATAAACTGCACAAAGCAGTGCAACGCGCAAATAGCGCGAGTGTGAACTACACAAAACAGTGCGACGCGCAAAATAGCGCGAGTGATAAATTGCAAAAAACAGTGCAATGCGCAAAATAACGCGAGTGATAAACTGTTAAAAACAGTGCGACGCGCAAAATAAGGCGAGTGTGAACCGCACAAAACAGTGCGACGCACAAAGTAGCGAGAGTGATAAACTGCAGAAAACAGTGCGACGCGCAAAATAACGCGAGTGAGAACTGCACAAAACAGTGCGACGCGCAAAATAGCGCGAGTGATAAACTGCACAAAACACTGCGACGTGCAAAATAGCACGAGTGGTAAACTGTTAAAAACAGTGCGACGCGCAAAATAGCGTGTGTGATAAATGGAAAAAAACCGTGCAACGAGCAAAATAGCACGAGTGTGAACTGCACCAAATAGTGCAACGCGCAAAATAGCGCGAGTGAAAAACTGGACAAAACATTGCGACGCGGAAAATAGCGCGAATGATAAACTGTTAAAAACAATGCGGCCCACAAAATAGCGCGAGTGAGAACTGCACAAAATAGTGCGACACGCAAATTAGCGAGAGTGATAAACTGCACAAGACAGTGCGACGCGCAAAATAGCGCGAGTGATAAACTGGAAAAAACAATGCGACGCCCAAAATGGCGCGAGAGATAAACTGTAAAAAACAGTGCGACGCGCAAAATAGCGAGGGTGAGAAACTGGAAAAAACTGTGCGACGCCCAAAATGGCGTGAGTGATAAACTGTAAAAAACAGTGCGACGCGCAAAAGAGCGCGAGTGATAAATTGCACAAAACAGTGCAATGCGCAAAATAGCGCGAGTGATAAACTGTTAAAAATAGTGCGACGCGCAAAATAACGCGAGTGTGAACCGCACAAAACAGTGTGACGCGCAAAATAGCGCGAGTGATAAACTGCACAAAGCAGTGCAACGCGCAAAATAGCGCGAGTGTGAACTGCACAAAACAGTGCAACGCACAAAATAGCGCGAGTGTGAACTACACAAAATTGTGCGATGCGCAAAATAGCGCGAGTGATAAACTGCACAAAACAGGGTGACGCGCAAAATAGCGTGTGTGATAAATGGAAAAAAACCGTGCAACGAGCAAAATAGCACGAGTGTTAACTGCACCAAATAGTGCAACGCGCAAAATAGCGCGAGTGAAAAACTGGACAAAACATTGCGACGCGGAAAATAGCGCGAATGATAAACTGTTAAAAAAAATGCGGCCCACAAAATAGCGCGAGTGAGAACTGCACAAAATAGTGCGACACGCAAATTAGCGAGAGTGATAAACTGCACAAGACAGTGCGACGCGCAAAATAGCGCGAGTGATAAACTGGAAAAAACAGTGCGACGCGCGCGAGTGTGAACTCCACAAAACATTGCGATGCGCAAAATTGCGCGAGTGATAAACTGCACAAAACATTGCGACGCACAAAATAGCGCGAGTGATAAACTGTTAAAAACAGTGCGACGCGCAAAATAGCGCGAGCGTGAACTGCACAAAACAGTGCGACGCACAAAATAGCGCGCGTGATAAACTGGAAAAAACAGTGCGACGCCCAAAATAGCGCGAGTGTGAACTGCACAAAACAGTGTGAGGTGCAAAATAGCGCGAGTGATAAACTGCACAAAACAGTGTAATGCGCAAAATAGCGCGAGTGTGAACTACACAAAATAGTGCGACGTGCAAAATAGCGCGAGTGATAAATTGCACAAAACAGTGCAATGCGTAAAATAGCGCGAGTGATAAACTGTTAAAAACAGTGCGACGCGCAAAATAACGCGAGTGTGAACCGCACAAAACAGTGTGACGCGCAAAATAACGCGAGTGATAAACTGCACAAAGCAGTGCAACGCGCAAAATAGCGCGAGTGTGAACTGCACAAAACAGTGCAACGGACAAAATAACGCGAGTGTGAACTACACAAAATTGTGCGATGCGCAAAATAGCGCGAGTGATAAACTGCACAAAACAGGGTGACGCGCAAAATAGCGTGTGTGATAAATGGAAAAAAACCGTGCAACGAGCAAAATAGCACGAGTGTTAACTGCACCAAATAGTGCAACGCGCAAAATAGCGCGAGTGAAAAACTGGACAAAACATTGCGACGCGGAAAATAGCGCGAATGATAAACTGTTAAAAACAATGCGGCCCACAAAATAGCGCGAGTGAGAACTGCACAAAATAGTGCGACACGCAAATTAGCGAGAGTGATAAACTGCACAAGACAGTGCGACGCGCAAAATAGCGCGAGTGATAAACTGGAAAAAACAGTGCGACGCCCAAAATGGCGCGAGAGATAAACTGTAAAAAACAGTGCGACGCGCAAAATAGCGCGAGTGTGAACTCCACAAAACATTGCGATGCGCAAAATTGCGCGAGTGATAAACTGCACAAAACATTGCGACGCACAAAATAGTGCGAGTGATAAACTGTTAAAAACAGTGCGACGCGCAAAATAGCGCGAGCGTGAACTGCACAAAACAGTGCGACGCACAAAATAGCGCGCGTGATAAACTGGAAAAAACAGTGCGACGCCCAAAATAGCGCGAGTGTGAACTGCACAAAACAGTGTGAGGTGCAAAATAGCGCGAGTGATAAACTGCACAAAACAGTGTAATGCGCAAAATAGCGCGAGTGTGAACTACACAAAACAGTGCGACGTGCAAAATAGCGCGAGTGATAAATTGCACAAAACAGTGCAATGCGTAAAATAGCGCGAGTGATAAACTGTTAAAAACAGTGCGACGCGCAAAATAACGCGAGTGTGAACCGCACAAAACAGTGTGACGCGCAAAATAACGCGAGTGATAAGCTGCACAAAGCAGTGCAACGCGCAAAATAGCGCGAGTGTGAACTGCACAAAACAGTGCAACGGACAAAATAACGCGAGTGTGAACTACACAAAATTGTGCGATGCGCAAAATAGCGCGAGTGATAAACTGCACAAAACAGGGTGACGCGCAAAATAGCGTGTGTGATAAATGAAAAAAAACCGTGCAACGAGCAAAATAGCACGAGTGTGAACTGCACCAAATAGTGCAACGCACAAAATAGCGCGAGTGAAAAACTGGACAAAACATTGCGACGCGCAAAATAGCGCGAATGATAAACTGTTAAAAACAATGCGGCGCGCAAAATAGCGCGAGTGAGAACTGCACAAAATAGTGCGACGCGCAAATTAGCGAGAGTGATAAACTGCACAAGACAGTGCGACGCGCAAAATAGCGCGAGTGATAAACTGGAAAAAATAGCGTGACACGCAAAATAGAGCGAGTGATAAACTGCACAAAATAGCGTGACACGCAAAATAGCGTGAGTGATAAACTGCACAAAACAGTGTGACACGCAAAATAGAGCGAGTGATAAACTGCACAAAACAGTGCAACGCGCAAAATAGCGCGAGTGTGAACTGCATAAAACAGTACGACGCGCAAAATAGCGCGAGTGTGAACTGCATAAAACAGTACAACGCGCAAAATAGCGTGAGTGATAAACTGCACAAAATAGTGCGACGCGCAAAATAGCGTGAGTGATAAATGGTAAAAAATAGTGCAACGAGCAAAATAGCACGAGTGTGAACTACACAAAACAGTGCGACGCGCAAAATAGCGCGAGTGATAAACTGCACAAAATATTGCGACGCGCAAAATAACGCGAGTGTGAACTGCACAAAACAGTGCGACGCGCAAAATAGCGAGAGTGATAAACTGCACAAAACAGTGCGACGCCCAAAATAGTGAGAGTGATAAACTGCACAAAACAGTGCGACGCGCAAAATAGCGCGAGTGATAAACGGGAAAAAACAGTGCGACGCCCAAAATAGCACGAGTGATAAACTGTAAAAAATAGTGCGACGCGCCAAATAGCGCGAGTGTGAACTGCATAAACAATGCGACGCGCAAAATAGCGTGAGTGATAAACTGCACAAAACAGTGCAACGCGCAAAATAGCACGAGTGTGAACTGTACAAAATTGTGCAACGCGCAAAATAGCGCGAGTGATAAACGGGAAAAAACAGTGCGATGCGCAAAATAGCGCGAGTGTGAACTGCACAAAATAGTGCGACGCGCAAAATAGCGCGAGTGATAAACCGCAGAAAACATTGCGACGCGTAAAACAGCGTGAGTGTGAACTGCACAAAACAGTGCGATGCGAAATAGCGCGAGTGTGAACTGCACAAAACAGGGCGACGCGCAAAATAGCGCGAGTGATAAACTGCACAAAACATTGCGACGGGCAAAATAGCGCGTGTGTGAACTGCACAAAACAGTGCAACGCGCAAAACAACGCGAGTGATAAACTGCACAAAACATTGCGACGTGCAAAATAGCACGAGTGATAAACTGTTAAAAATAGTGCGACGCGCAAAATAGCGCGAGTGATAAACTGTAAAAAAATGGTGTGACGCCCAAAATAGCTCGAGTGATAAACTGTAAAAAATAGTGCGACGAGCAAATTAGCGCAAGTGTGAACTGCACAAAACAGTGTGACGCGCAAAATAGCACGAGTGATAAACTGCACAAAATAGTGCAACGTGCAAAATAGCGCAAGTGTGAACTGCACAAAATAGTGCGACGCGCAAAATAGCGAGTGATAAACTGCACAAAACAGTGCGACGCGCAAAATAGCGTGAGTGATACATGGTCAAAAACAGTGCAACGAGCAAAATAGCACGAGTGTGAACTGCACAAAATAGTGCAACGCGTGAAATTGCACGAGTGATAAACTGCACAAAACAGTGCGACGCGCAAAATAGCGCGAGTGATAAACTGTAAAAAACAGTGCGACGCCCAAATTAGCGCGAGTGATAAACTATAAAAAATAGTGCGACGCGCAAAATAGCGCAAGTTACAAACTTCACAAAACAGTGCAACGCGCAAAATAGCGCGCGTGTGAAATGCACAAAATAGCGCGAGTGTGAACTGCACAAAACAGTGCGACGCGCAAAATAGTGCGAGTGATAAACTGTAAAAAAACAGTGCGACGCCCAAAATAGCGCGAGTGATAAACTGTAAAAAATTGTGCGACGCCCAAAATAGCGCGAGTGTGAACTGCACAAAACAGTGTGAGGTGCAAAATAGCGCGAGTGATAAACTGCACAAAGCAGTGCAACGCGCAAAATAGCGCGAGTGTGAACTACACAAAACAGTGCGACGCGCAAAATAGCGCGAGTGATAAATTGCACAAAACAGTGCAATGCGCAAAATAACGCGAGTGATAAACTGTTAAAAACAGTGCGACGCGCAAAATAAGGCGAGTGTGAACCGCACAAAACAGTGCGACGCACAAAATAGCGAGAGTGATAAACTGCAGAAAACAGTGCGACGCGCAAAATAACGCGAGTGAGAACTGCACAAAACAGTGCGACGCGCAAAATAGCGCGAGTGATAAACTGCACAAAACACTGCGACGTGCAAAATAGCACGAGTGGTAAACTGTTAAAAACAGTGCGACGCGCAAAATAGCGTGTGTGATAAATGGAAAAAAACCGTGGAACGAGCAAAATAGCACGAGTGTGAACTGCACCAAATAGTGCAACGCGCAAAATAGCGCGAGTGAAAAACTGGACAAAACATTGCGACGCGGAAAATAGCGCGAATGATAAACTGTTAAAAACAATGCGGCCCACAAAATAGCGCGAGTGAGAACTGCACAAAATAGTGCGACACGCAAATTAGCGAGAGTGATAAACTGCACAAGACAGTGCGACGCGCAAAATAGCGCGAGTGATAAACTGGAAAAAACAATGCGACGCCCAAAATGGCGCGAGAGATAAACTGTAAAAAACAGTGCGACGCCCAAAATAGCGCGAGTGTGAACTCCACAAAACATTGCGATGCGCAAAATTGCGCGAGTGATAAACTGCACAAAACATTGCGACGCGCAAAATAGCGCGAGTGATAAACTGTTAAAAACAGTGCGACGCGCAAAATAGCGCGAGTGTGAACTGCACAAAACAGTGTGACGCACCAAATAGCGCGTGATAAACTGGAAAAAACAGTGCGATGCCCAAAATAGCGCGAGTGTGAACTGCATAAAACAGTGTAAGGTGCAAAATAGCGCGAGTGATAAACTGCACAAAACAGTGTAATGCGCAAAATAGCGCGAGTGTGAACTACACAAAACAGTGCGACGCGCAAAATAGCGCGAGTGATAAATTGCACAAAACAGTGCAATGCGCAAAATAGCGCGAGTGATAAACTGTTAAAAACAGTGCGACGCGCAAAATAACGCGAGTGTGAACCGCACAAAACAGTGTGACGCGCAAAATAGCGCGAGTGATAAACTGCACAAAGCAGTGCAACGCGCAAAATAGCGCGGGTGTGAACTACACAAAATTGTGCGATGCGCAAAATAGCGCGAGTGATAAACTGCACAAAACAGGGTGACGCGCAAAATAGCGTGTGTGATAAATGGGAAAAAACCGTGCAACGAGCAAAATAGCACGAGTGTGAACTGCACCAAATAGTGCAACGCGCAAAATAGCGCGAGTGAAAAACTGGACAAAACGTTGCGACGTGCAAAATAGCGCGAATGATAAACTGTTAAAAACAATGCGGCGCGCAAAATAGCGCGAGTGAGAACTGCACAAAATAGTGCGACGCGCAAATTAGCGAGAGTGATAAACTGCACAAGACAGTGCGACGCGCAAAATAGCGCGAGTGATAAACTGGAAAAAACAGTGCGACGCCCAAAATGGCGCGGGAGATAAACTGTAAAAAACAGTGCGACGCGCAAAATAGCGCGAGTGTGAACTCCACAAGACATTGCGATGCGCAAAATTGTGCGAGTGATAAACTGTTAAAAACAGTGCGACGCGCAAAATAGCGCGAGTGTGAACTGCACAAAACAGTGCGACGCACAAAATAGCGCGAGTGATAAACTAGAAAAAATAGTGCGACGCCCAAAATAGCACGAGTGTGAACTGCACAAAACAGTGTGAGGTGCAAAATAGCGCGAGTGATAAACTGCACAAAACAGTGTAATGCGCAAAATAGCGCGAGTGTGAACTACACAAAACAGTGCGACGCGCAAAATAGCGCGACTGATAAATTGCACAAAACAGTGCAATGCGCAAAATAGCGCGAGTGATAAACTGTTAAAAACAGTGCGACGCGCAAAATAACGCGAGTGTGAACCGCACAAAACAGTGCGACGCACAAAATAGCGAGAGTGATAAACTGCAGAAAACAGTGCGACGCGCAAAATAACGCGAGTGTGAACTGCACAAAACAGTGCGACGCGCAAAATAGCGCGAGTGAGAAACTGCACAAAACAGTGTATCGCGCAAAATAGCGCGAGTGTGAATTGCAAAAAACAGTGCGACGCGCAAAACAGCGCGAGTGATAAATTCCACAAAACATTGCGACGTGCAAAATAGCGCGAGTGATAAACTGTTAAAAATAGTGCGACGCGCAAAATAGTGCGAGTGTGAACTGCACAAAACAGTGCGACGTGCAAAATAGCGAGAGTGATCAACCGCACAAAATAGTGCGACGCGCAAAATAGCGCGGGTGATAAACTGTAAAAAATAGTGCGACGCCCAAAAATAGCCCAAGTGATAAACTGTAAAAAATTGTGCGACGCGCAAAATAGCGCGAGTAATAAACTGGAAAAAACAGTACGACCCCCAAAATAGCGCGAGTGTGAACTGCACAAAACAGTGTGAGGTGCAAAATAGCGCGAGTGATAAACTGCACAAAACAGTGTAATGCGCAAAATAGCGCAAGTGTGAACTACACAAAACAGTGCGACGCGCAAAATAGCGCGACTGATAAACTGCACAAAACAGTGCGACGCGCAAAATAGCACGAATGATAAACTGTTGAAAACAGTGCGACGTGCAAAATATCGCGAGTGTGAACCGCACAAAACAGTGCGACGCACAAAATAGCGAGAGTGATAAACTGCAAAAAATAGTGCGACGCGTAAAATAGCGCGAGGGATAAACTATAAAAAAACAGTGCGATGCCCAACATAGCGCGAGTGATAAACTGTAAAAAAATAGTGCAATGCGCAAAATAACACGAGTGTGAACCGCACAAAACAGTGCGACGCGCAAAATAGCGCGAGTGATAAACTGCACAAAACATTGCGACGTGCAAAATAGCGCGAGTGATAAACTGTTAAAAACAGTGCGACGCGCAAAATAGTCCGAGTGTGAACAGCACAAAACAGTGCGACGCGCAAAATAGCGAGAGTGATCAACCGCACAAAATAGTGCGATGCGCAAAATAGCGCGAGTGATAAACTGTAAAAAAATAGTGCAACGCCCAAAATAGCCCGAGTGATAAACTGTAAAAAAATAGTGCGACGCGCAAAATAGCGCGCGTGTGAACTGCACAAAAATGTGTGACGCGCAAAATAGCGCGAGTGATAAACTGCACAAAACAGTGCAACGTGCAAAATAGCGCAAGTGTGAATTGCACAAAATTGTGCGACGCGCAAAATAGCGTGAGTGTGAACAGCACAAAACTGTACGACGAGCAAAATAGCGCGAGTGATAAACTACACAAAACAGTGCGACGCATAAAATATCGTGAATGATAAATGGTAAAAAATAGTGCAACGAGAAAAATAGCACGAGTGTGAACTGCACAAAATAGTGCGACGCGCGAAATAGCACGAGTGATAAACTGCACCAAACATTGCGATGCGCAAAATTGCACGAATGATAAACTGTTAAAAACAGTGCGACGCGCAAAATACCGCGAGTGTGAACTGCACAAAACAGTGCGACGCGCAAAATAGCGAGAGTGATAAACTGCACAAAACAGTGCGACGCGCAAAATAGCGCGGGTGATAAACTGGAAAAAATAGTGCGACGCCCAAAATGGCGCGAGTGATAAACTGGAAAAATAGTGCCACGCGCAAAATAGCTCGAGTGTTAACTGCACAAAACATTGGGACGCGCAAAATAGCGAGAGTGATAAACTGCACAAAACATTGCGACGCGCAAAATAGCGCGAGTGTGAACTGCACAAAACAGTGCGACGTGCAAAATAGCGCGAGTGATAAACTGCACAAAACATTGCGACGTGCAAAATAGCGCGAGTGATAAACTGTTAAAAACAGTGCGACGCGCAAAATAGTGCGAGTGTGAACTGCACAAAACAGTGCGACGCGCAAAATAGCGCGAGTGATAAACTGTAAAAAAATAGTGCGAAGCCCAAAATAGCCCGAGTGATAAACTGTAAAAAATAATGCGACGCGCAAAATAGCGCGAGTGTGAACTGCACAAAACAGTGTGACGCGCAAAATAGCGCGAGTGATAAACTGCACAAAACAGTGCAACGCGCAAAATAGCGCAAGTGCGAACTACAGAAAATAGTGCAACGCGCAAAATAGCGTAAGTGCGAACAGCACAAAACTGTGCGATGCGCAAAATAGCGCGATTGATAAACTGCACAAAACAGTGCGACGCGCAAAATAGCGTGAATGATAAATGGTAAAAAACAGTGCAACGAGCAAAATAGCACGAGTGTGAACTACACAAAATAGTGCGACGCGCGAAATAGCACGAGTGATAAACTGCACCAAACATTGCGACGCGCAAAATAGCGCGAGTGTGCACTGCACAAAACAGTGCGACGCGCAAAATAGGGAGAGTGATAAACTGCACAAAACAGTGCGACGCGCGAAATAGCGCTAGTGATAAACTGGAAAAAATAGTGCGACGCCCAAAATGGCGCGAGTGATAAACTGTAAAAAACAGTGCCACGCCCAAAATAGCTCGAGTGTGAACTGCACAAAACATTGCGACGCGCAAAATAGCGCGAGTGATAAACTGCACAAAACATTGCGACGCGCAAAATAGCGCGAGTGTGAACTGCACAAAACCGTGCGACGCGCAAAATAGCGCGAGTGATAAACTGTAAAAAACTGTGCGACGCGCAAAATAGGGCGAGAGTGATAAACTGCACAAAGTCATGCAACGCGCAAAAGAGCGCGAGTGTGAACTGCCCAAAACAGTGCGACGCGCAAAATAGCGCAATTGTGAACTGCACAAAACTGTGCGATGCGCAAAATAGCGCGAGTGATAAACTGCACAAAACATTGCGACGCGCAAAATAGCGCGAGTGATAAACTGTTAAAAACAGTGCGACGCGCAAAATAGCGTGAGTGATAAATGGAAAAAAACCGTGCAACGACCAAAATAGTAAAAGAGTGTGAACAGCACCAAATAGTGCGACGCGCAAAATAGCGTGAGTGAAAAACTGCACAAAACATTACGACGCGCCAAATAGCGCGATTGATAAACTGTTAAAAACAATGCGACGTGCAAAATAACGCGAGTGTGAACTGCACAAAACAGTCCGACACGCAAAATAGCGAGAGCGATAAACTGCACAAAACAGTGCGACGCGCAAAATAGCGTCAGTGATAAAATGGAAAAAACTGTGAGACGCCCAAAATGGCGCGAGTGATAAACTGTAAAAAATAGTGCGACTCGCAAAATAGCGCGAGTGTGAACTGCACAAAACATTGCGATGCGCAAAATAGCGCGAGTAATAAACTGCACAGAACATTGCGACGCGCAAAATAGCGCGAGTGATAAACTGTTAAAAACAGTGCGACGTGCAAAATAGCGCGAGTGTGAACTGCACAAAACATTGCGACGCACAAAATAGCGCGAGTGATAAACTGGAAAAATAGTGCCACGCGCAAAATATCTCGAGTGTGAACTGCACAAAACATTGCGACGCGCAAAATAGCGAGAGTGATAAACTGCACAAAACATTGCGACGCGCAAAATAGCGCGAGTGTGAACTGCACAAAACAGTGCGACGCGCAAAATAGCGCGAGTGATAAAATGCACAAAACATTGCGACGCGCAAAATAGCGCGAGTGATAAACTGTTAAAAACTGTGCGACGAGCAAAATAGCGCGAGTGTGAACTGCACAAAACAGTGTGACGCACCAAATAGCGCGTGATAAACTGGAAAAAACAGTGCGACGCCCAAAATAGCGCGAGTGTGAACTTCACAAAACATTGCGACGTGCAAAATAGCGAGAGTGATAAACTGCACAAAACATTGCGACGCGCAAAATAGCGCGAGTGTGAACTGCACAAAACAGTGCGACGCGCAAAATAGCGCAAGTGATAAACTGCACAAAACATTGCGACGCGCAAAATATCGCGAGTGATAAACTGTTAAAAACTGTGCGACGAACAAAATAGCGCGAGTGTGAACTGCACAAAACAGTGTGACGCACCAAATAGCGCGTGATAAATTGGAAAAAACAGTGCGACGCCCAAAATAGCGCGAGTGTGAACTGCACAAAACATTGCGACGCGCAAAATAGCGAGAGTGACAAACTGCACAAAACATTGCGACGCGCAAAATAGCGCGAGTGTGAACTGCACAAAACAGTGCGACGCGCAAAATAGCGCGAGTGATAAACTGCACAAAACACTGCGACGCGCAAAATAGCGCGAGTGATAAACTGTTAAAAACTGTGCGACGAGCAAAATAGCGCGAGTGTGAACTGCACAAAACAGTGTGACGCACCAAATAGCGCGTGATAAACTGGAAAAAACAGTGCGACGCCCAAAATAGCGCGAGTGTGAACTGCACAAAACATTGCGACGCGCAAAATAGCGAGAGTGATAAACTGCACAAAACAGTGCGACGCGCAAAATAGCGCGAGTGATAAACTGCACAAAACATTGCGACGCGCAAAATAGCGTGAGTGATAAACTGTTAAAAACTGTGCGACGAGCAAAATAGCGCGAATGTGAACTGCACAAAACAGTGTGACGCACCAAATAGCGCGTGATAAACTTGAAAAAACAGTGCGACGCCCAAAATAGCGCGAGTGTGAACTGCACAAAACATTGCGACGCGCAAAATAGCGAGAGTGATAAACTGCACAAAACATTGCGACGCGCAAAATAGCGCGAGTGTGAACTGCACAAAACAGTGCGACGCGCAAAATAGCGCGAGTGATAAACTGCACAGAACAGTGCAACGCGCAAAATAGCGCAAGTGCGAACTACACAAAATAGTGCAACGCGCAAAATAGCGTGAGTGTGAACAGCACAAAACTGTGCGATGCGCAAAATAGCGCGATTGATAAACTGCACAAAACAGTGCGACGCGCAAAATAGCGTGAATGATAAATGGTAAAAAACAGTGCAACGAACAAAATAGCACGAGTGTGAACTACACAAAATAGTGCGACGCGCGAAATAGCACGAGTGATAAACTACACCAAACATTGCGACGCGCAAAATAGCGCGAGTGTGCACTGCACAAAATAGTGCGACGCGCAAAATAGCGAGAGTGATAAACTGCACAAAACAGTGCGACGCGCGAAATAGCGCTAGTGATAAACTGGAAAAAATAGTGCGACGCCCAAAATGGCGCGAGTGATAAACTGTAAAAAACAGTTCCACGCGCAAAATAGCTCGAGTGTGAACTGCACAAAACATTGCGACGCGCAAAATAGCGCGAGTGTGAACTGCACAAAACCGTGCGACGCGCAAAATAGCGCGAGTGATAAACTGTAAAAAACTGTGCGACGCGCAAAATAGGGCGAGAGTGATAAACTGCACAAAGTCATGCAACGCGCAAAAGAGCGCGAGTGTGAACTGCCCAAAACAGTGCGACGCGCAAAATAGCGCAATTGTGAACTGCACAAAACTGTGCGATGCGCAAAATAGCGCGAGTGATAAACTGCACAAAACAGTGCGACGCGCAAAATAGCGCGAGTGATAAACTGCACAAAACAGTGCGACGCGCAAAATAGCGCGAGTGATAAACTGCACAAAACATTGCGACGCGCAAAATAGCGCGAGTGATAAACTGTTAAAAACTGTGCGACGAGCAAAATAGCGCGAGTGTGAACTGCACAAAACAGTGTGACGCACCAAATAGCGCGTGATAAACTGGAAAAAACAGTGCGACGCCCAAAATAGCGCGAGTGTGAACTTCACAAAACATTGCGACGTGCAAAATAGCGAGAGTGATAAACTGCACAAAACATTGCGACGCGCAAAATAGCGCGAGTGTGAACTGCAGAAAACAGTGCGACGCGCAAAATAGCGCGAGTGATAAACTGCACAAAACATTGCGACGCGCAAAATATCGCGAGTGATAAACTGTTAAAAACTGTGCGACGAGCAAAATAGCGCGAGTGTGAACTGCACAAAACAGTGTGACGCACCAAATAGCGCGTGATAAATTGGAAAAAACAGTTCGACGCCCAAAATAGCGCGAGTGTGAACTGCACAAAACATTGCGACGCGCAAAATAGCGAGAGTGATAAACTGCACAAAACATTGCGACGCGCAAAATAGCGCGAGTGTCAACTGCACAAAACAGTGCGACGCGCAAAATAGCGCGAGTGATAAACTGCACAAAACACTGCGACGCGCAAAATAGCGCGAGTGATAAACTGTTAAAAACTGTGCGACGAGCAAAATAGCGCGAGTGTGAACTGCACAAAACAGTGTGACGCACCAAATAGCGCGTGATAAACTGGAAAAAAACAGTGCGACGCCCAAAATAGCGCGAGTGTGAACTGCACAAAACATTGCGACGCGCAAAATAGCGAGAGTGATAAACTGCACAAAACAGTGCGACGCGCAAAATAGCGCGAGTGATAAACTGCACAAAACATTGCGACGCGCAAAATAGCGCGAGTGATAAACTGTTAAAAACTGTGCGACGAGCAAAATAGCGCGAATGTGAACTGCACAAAACAGTGTGACGCACCAAATAGCGCGTGATAAACTTGAAAAAATAGTGCGACGCCCAAAATAGCGCGAGTGTGAACTGCACAAAACATTGCGACGCGCAAAATTGCGAGAGTGATAAACTGCACAAAACATTGCGACGCGCAAAATAGCGCGAGTGTGAACTGCACAAAACAGTGCGACGCGCAAAATAGCGCGAGTGATAAACTGCACAGAACAGTGCAACGCGCAAAATAGCGCAAGTGCGAACTACACAAAATAGTGCAACGCGCAAAATAGCGTGAGTGTGAACAGCACAAAACTGTGCGATGCGCAAAACAGCGCGATTGATAAACTGCACAAAACAGTGCGACGCGCAAAATAGCGTGAATGATAAATGGTAAAAAACAGTGCAACGAGCAAAATACCACGAGTGTGAACTACACAAAATAGTGCGACGCGCGAAATAGCACGAGTGATAAACTGCACCAAACATTGCGACGCGCAAAATAGCGCGAGTGTGCACTGCACAAAACAGTGCGACGCGCAAAATAGGGAGAGTGATAAACTGCACAAAACAGTGCGACGCGCGAAATAGCGCTAGTGATAAACTGGAAAAAATAGTGCGACGCCCAAAATGGCGTGAGTGATAAACTGTAAAAAACAGTGCCATGCGCAAAATAGCTCGAGTGTGAACTGCACAAAACATTGCGACGCGCAAAATAGCGCGAGTGATAAACTGCACAAAACATTGCGACGCGCAAAATAGCGCGAGTGTGAACTGCACAAAACCGTGCGACGCGCAAAATAGCGCGAGTGATAAACTGTAAAAAACTGTGCGACGCGCAAAATAGGGCGAGAGTGATAAACTGCACAAAGTCATGCAACGCGCAAAAGAGCGCGAGTGTGAACTGCCCAAAACAGTGCGACGCGTAAAATAGCGCAATTGTGAACTGCACAAAACTGTGCGATGCGCAAAATAGCGCGAGTGATAAACTGCACAAAACAGTGCGACGCGCAAAATAGCGCGAGTGATAAACTGCACAAAACATTGCGACGCGCAAAATAGTGCGAGTGATAAACTGTTAAAAACTGTGCGACGAGCAAAATAGCGCGAGTGTGAACTGCACAAAATAGTGTGACGCACCAAATAGCGCGTGATAAACTGGAAAAAACAGTGCGACGCCCAAAATAGCGCGACTGTGAACTGCACAAAACATTGCGACGCGCAAAATAGCGAGAGTGATAAACTGCACAAAACATTGCGACGCGCAAAATAGCGCGAGTGTGAACTGCACAAAACAGTGCGACGCGCAAAATAGCTCGAGTGATAAACTGCACAGAACAATGCCACGCGCAAAATAGCGCAAGTGCGAACTACACAAAATAGTGCAACGCGCAAAATAGCGTGAGTGCGAACAGCACAAAACTGTGCGATGCGCAAAATAGCGCGATTGATAAACTGCACAAAATAGTGCGACGCGCAAAATAGCGTGAATGATAAATGGTAAAAAACAGTGCAACGAGCAAAATAGCACGAGTGTGAACTACACAAAATAGTGCGAAGCGCGAAATAGCACGAGTGATAAACTGCACCAAACATTGCGACGCGCAACATAGCGCGAGTGTGTACTGCACAAAACAGTGCGACGCGCAAAATAGCGAGAGTGATAAACTGCACAAAACAGTGCGACGCGCGAAATAGCGCTAGTGATAAACTGGAAAAAATAGTGCGACGCCCAAAATGGCGCAAGTGATAAACTGTAAAAAACAGTGCCACGCGTAAAATAGCTCGAGTGTGAACTGCACAAAACATTGCGACGCGCAAAATTGCGCGAGTGATAAACTGCACAAAACATTGCGACGCGCAAAATAGCGCGAGTGTGAACTGCACAAAACCGTGCGACGCGCCAAATAGCGCGAGTGATAAACTGTAAAAAACTGTGCGACGCGCAAAATAGGGCGAGAGTGATAAACTGCACAAAGTCATGCAACGCGCAAAAGAGCGTGAGTGTGAACTGCCCAAAACAGTGCGACGCACAAAATAGCGCAATTGTGAACTGCACAAAACTGTGCGATGCAAAATAGCGCGAGTGATAAACTGCACAAAACATTGCAACGCGCAAAATAGCGCGAGTGATAAACTGTTAAAAACAGTGCGACGCGCAAAATAGCGTGAGTGATAAATGGAAAAAAATCGTGCAACGACCAAAATAGCAAAAGAGTGTGAACTGCACCAAATAGTGCGACGCGCAAAATAGCGCGAGTGAAAAACTGCACAAAACATTGCGACGCGCCAAATAGCGCGATTGATAAACTGTTAAAAATAATGCGACGCGCAAAATAGCGCGAGTGTGAACTGCACAAAACAGTCCGACGCGCAAAATAGCAAGAGCGATAAACTGAACAAAACCGTGCGATGCGCAAAATAGCGCGAGTGATAAACTGCACAAAACATTGCGACGCGCAAAATAGCGCGAGTGATAAACTGTTAAAAACAGTGCGACGCGCAAAATAGCGTGAGTGATAAATGGAAAAAAACCGTGCAACGACCAAAATAGTAAAAGAGTGTGAACTGCACCAAATAGTGCGACGCGCAAAATAGCGTCAGTGAAAAACTGCACAAAACATTGCGACGCGCCAAATAGCGCGATTGATAAACTGTTAAAAACAATGCGACGCGCAAAATAACGCGAGCGTGAACTGCACAAAACAGTCCGACGCGCAAAATAGCGAGAGCGATAAACTGCAAAAAACAGTGCGACGCGCAAATTAGCGTGAGTGAGAAAATGGAAAAAACTGTGCGACGCCCAAAATGGCGCGAGTGATAAACTTTAAAAAATAGTGCGACTCGCAAAATAGCGCGAGTGTGAACTGCACAAAACATTGCGATGCGCAAAATAGCGCGAGTAATAAACTGCACAGAACATTGCGACGCGCAAAATAGCGCGAGTGATAAACTGTTAAAAACAGTGCGACGTGCAAAATAGCGCGAGTGTGAACTGCACAAAACATTGCGACGCACAAAATAGCGCGAGTGATAAACTGGAAAAAATAGTGCCACGCGCAAAATAGCTCGAGTGTGAACTGCACAAAACATTGCGACGCGCAAAATAGCGAGAGTGATAAACTGCACAAAACATTGCGACGCGCAAAATAGCGCGAGTGTGAACTGCACAAAACAGTGCGACGCGCAAAATAGCGCGAGTGATAAAATGCACAAAACATTGCGACGCGCAAAATAGCGCGAGTGATAAACTGTAAAAAACTGTGCGACGAGCAAAATAGCGCGAGTGTGAACTGCACAAAACAGTGTGACGCACCAAATAGCGCGTGATAAACTGGAAAAAACAGTGCGACGCCCAAAATAGCGCGAGTGTGAACTTCACAAAACATTGCGACGGGCAAAATAGCGAGAGTGATAAACTGCACAAAACATTGCGACGCGCAAAATAGCGCGAGTGTGAACTGCACAAAACAGTGCGACGCGCAAAATAGCGCGAGTGATAAACTGCACAAAACATTGCGACGCGCAAAATAGCGCGAGTGATAAACTGTTAAAAACTGTGCGACGAGCAAAATAGCGCGAGTGTGAACTGCACAAAACAGTGTGACGCACCAAATAGCGCGTGATAAATTGGAAAAAATAGTGCGACGCCCAAAATAGCGCGAGTGTGAACTGCACAAAACATTGCGACGCGCAAAATAGCGAGAGTGATAAACCGCACAAAACATTGCGACGCGCAAAATAGCGCGAGTGTGAACTGCACAAAACAGTGCGACGCGCAAAATAGCGCGAGTGATAAACTGCACAAAACATTGCGATGCGCAAAATAGCGCGAGTGATAAACTGTTAAAAACTGTGCGACGAGCAAAATAGCGCGAGTGTGAACTGCACAAAACAGTGTGACGCACCAAATAGCGCGTGATAAACTGGAAAAAACAGTGCGACGCCCAAAATAGCGCGAGTGTGAACTGCACAAAACATTGCGACGCGCAAAATAGCGAGAGTATTAAACTGCACAAAACATTGCGACGCGCAAAATAGCGCGAGTGTGAACTGCACAAAACAGTGCGACGCGCAAAATAGCGCGAGTGATAAACTGCACAAAACATTGCGACGCGCAAAATAGCGCGACTGATAAACTGTTAAAAACTGTGCGACGAGCAAAATAGCGCGAGTGTGAACTGCACAAAACAGTGTGACGCACCAAATAGCGCGTGATAAACTGGAAAAAACAGTGCGACGCCCAAAATAGCGCGAGTGTGAACTGCACAAAACATTGCGACGCGCAAAATAGCGAGAGTGATAAACTGCACAAAACATTGCGACGCGCAAAATAGCGCGAGTGTGAACTGCATAAAACAGTGCGACGCGCAAAATAGCGCAAGTGATAAACTGCACAAAACAGTGCAACGCGCAAAATAGCGCAAGTGCGAACTACACAAAATAGTGCAACGCGCAAAATAGCGTGAGTGCGAACAGCACAAAACTGTGCGATGCGCAAAATAGCGCGATTGATAAACTGCACAAAACAGTGCGACGCGCAAAATAGCGTGAATGATAAATGGTAAAAAACAGTGCAACGAGCAAAATAGCACGAGTGTGAACTACACAAAATAGTGCGATGCGCGAAATAGCACGAGTGATAAACTGCACCAAACATTGCGACGCGCAAAATAGCGCGAGTGTGCACTGCACAAAACAGTGCGACGCGCAAAATAGCGAGAGTGATAAACTGCACAAAACAGTGCGACGCGCGAAATAGCGCTAGTGATAAACTGGAAAAAATAGTGCGACGCCCAAAATGGCGCGACTGATAAACTGTAAAAAACAGTGCCACGCGCAAAATAGCTCGAGTGTGAACTGCACAAAACAGTGCGACGCGCAAAATAGCGCGAGTGTGAACTGCACAAAACCGTGCGACGCGCAAAATAGCGCGAGTGATAAACTGTAAAAAACTGTGCGACGCGCAAAATAGGGCGAGAGTGATAAACTGCACAAAGTCATGCAACGCGCAAAAGAGCGCGAGTGTGAACTGCCCAAAACAGTGCGACGCGCAAAATAGCGCAATTGTGAACTGCACAAAACTGTGCGATGCGCAAAATAGCGCGAGTGATAAACTGCACAAAACATTGCGACGCGCAAAATAGCGCGACTGATAAACTGTTAAAAACAGTGCGACGCGCAAAATAGCGTGAGTGATAAATGGAAAAAAACCGTGCAACGACCAAAATAGTAAAAGAGTGTGAACTGCACCAAATAGTGCGACGCGCAAAATAGCGTCAGTGAAAAACTGCACAAAACATTGCGACGCGCCAAATAGCGCGATTGATAAACTGTTAAAAACAATGCGACGCGCAAAATAACGCGAGTGTGAACTGCACAAAACAGTCCGACGCGCAAAATAGCGAGAGCGATAAACTGCACAAAACAGTGCGACGCGCAAAATAGCGTGAGTGAGAAAATGGAAAAAACTGTGCGACGCCCAAAATGGCGCGAGTGATAAACTTTAAAAAATAGTGCGACTCGCAAAATAGCGCGAGTGTGAACTGCACAAAACATTGCGATGCGCAAAATAGCGCGAGTAATAAACTGCACAGAACATTGCGACGCGCAAAATAGCGCGAGTGATAAACTGTTAAAAACAGTGCGACGTGCAAAATAGCGCGAGTGTGAACTGCACAAAACATTGCGACGCACAAAATAGCGCGAGTGATAAACTGGAAAAAATAGTGCCACGCGCAAAATAGCTCGAGTGTGAACTGCACAAAACATTGCGACGCGCAAAATAGCGCGAGTGTGAACTGCACAAAACAGTGCGACGCGCAAAATAGCGCGAGTGATAAAATGCACAAAACATTGCGACGCGCAAAATAGCGCGAGTGATAAACTGTAAAAAACTGTGCGACGAGCAAAATAGCGCGAGTGTGAACTGCACAAAACAGTGTGACGCACCAAATAGCGCGTGATAAACTGGAAAAAACAGTGCGACGCCCAAAATAGCGCGAGTGTGAACTTCACAAAACATTGCGACGGGCAAAATAGCGAGAGTGATAAACTGCACAAAACATTGCGACGCGCAAAATAGCGCGAGTGTGAACTGCACAAAACAGTGCGACACGCAAAATAGCGCGAGTGATAAACTGCACAAAACATTGCGACGCGCAAAATAGCGCGAGTGATAAACTGTTAAAAACTGTGCGACGAGCAAAATAGCGCGAGTGTGAACTGCACAAAACAGTGTGACGCACCAAATAGCGCGTGATAAATTGGAAAAAACAGTGCGACGCCCAAAATAGCGCGAGTGTGAACTGCACAAAACATTGCGACGCGCAAAATAGCGAGATGTATAAACCGCACAAAACATTGCGACGCGCAAAATAGCGCGAGTGTGAACTGCACAAAACAGTGCGACGCGCAAAATAGCGCGAGTGATAAACTGCACAAAACATTGCGACGCGCAAAATAGCGCGACTGATAAACTGTTAAAAACTGTGCGACGAGCAAAATAGCGCGAGTGTGAACTGCACAAAACAGTGTGACGCACCAAATACCGCGTGATAAACTGGAAAAAACAGTGCGACGCCCAAAATAGCGCCAGTGTGAACTGCACAAAACATTGCGACGCGCAAAATAGCGAGAGTGATAAACTGCACAAAACATTGCGACGCGCAAAATAGCGCGAGTGTGAACTGCATAAAACAGTGCGACGCGTAAAATAGCGCAAGTGATAAACTGCACAAAACAGTGCAACGCGCAAAATAGCGCAAGTGCGAACTACACAAAATAGTGCAACGCGCAAAATAGCGTGAGTGCGAACAGCACAAAACTGTGCGATGCGCAAAATAGCGCGATTGATAAACTGCACAAAACAGTGCGACGCGCAAAATAGCGTGAATGATAAATGTTAAAAAACAGTGCAACGAGCAAAATAGCACGAGTGTGAACTACACAAAATAGTGCGATGCGCGAAATAGCACGAGTGATAAACTGCACCAAACATTGCGACGCGCAAAATAGCGCGAGTGTGCACTGCACAAAACAGTGCGACGCGCAAAATAGCGAGAGTGATAAACTGCACAAAACAGTGCGACGCGCGAAATAGCGCTAGTGATAAACTGGAAAAAATAGTGCGACGCCCAAAATGGCGCGACTGATAAACTGTAAAAAACAGTGCCACGCGCAAAATAGCTCGAGTGTGAACTGCACAAAACAGTGCGACGCGCAAAATAGCGCGAGTGTGAACTGCACAAAACCGTGCGACGCGCAAAATAGCGCGAGTGATAAACTGTAAAAAACTGTGCGACGCGCAAAATAGGGCGAGAGTGATAAACTGCACAAAGTCATGCAACGCGCAAAAGAGCGCGAGTGTGAACTGCCCAAAACAGTGCGACGCGCAAAATAGCGCAATTGTGAACTGCACAAAACTGTGCGATGCGCAAAATAGCGCGAGTGATAAACTGCACAAAACATTGCGACGCGCAAAATAGCGCGACTGATAAACTGTTAAAAACAGTGCGACGCGCAAAATAGCGTGAGTGATAAATGGAAAAAAACCGTGCAACGACCAAAATAGTAAAAGAGTGTGAACTGCACCAAATAGTGCGACGCGCAAAATAGCGTCAGTGAAAAACTGCACAAAACATTGCGACGCGCCAAATAGCGCGATTGATAAACTGTTAAAAACAATGCGACGCGCAAAATAACGCGAGTGTGAACTGCACAAAACAGTCCGACGCGCAAAATAGCGAGAGCGATAAACTGCACAAAACAGTGCGACGCGCAAAATAGCGTGAGTGAGAAAATGGAAAAAACTGTGCGACGCCCAAAATGGCGCGAGTGATAAACTTTAAAAAATAGTGCGACTCGCAAAATAGCGCGAGTGTGAACTGCACAAAACATTGCGATGCGCAAAATAGCGCGAGTAATAAACTGCACAGAACATTGCGACGCGCAAAATAGCGCGAGTGATAAACTGTTAAAAACAGTGCGACGTGCAAAATAGCGCGAGTGTGAACTGCACAAAACATTGCGACGCACAAAATAGCGCGAGTGATAAACTGGAAAAAATAGTGCCACGCGCAAAATAGCTCGAGTGTGAACTGCACAAAACATTGCGACGCGCAAAATAGCGCGAGTGTGAACTGCACAAAACAGTGCGACGCGCAAAATAGCGCGAGTGATAAAATGCACAAAACATTGCGACGCGCAAAATAGCGCGAGTGATAAACTGTAAAAAACTGTGCGACGAGCAAAATAGCGCGAGTGTGAACTGCACAAAACAGTGTGACGCACCAAATAGCGCGTGATAAACTGGAAAAAACAGTGCGACGCCCAAAATAGCGCGAGTGTGAACTTCACAAAACATTGCGACGGGCAAAATAGCGAGAGTGATAAACTGCACAAAACATTGCGACGCGCAAAATAGCGCGAGTGTGAACTGCACAAAACAGTGCGACACGCAAAATAGCGCGAGTGATAAACTGCACAAAACATTGCGACGCGCAAAATAGCGCGAGTGATAAACTGTTAAAAACTGTGCGACGAGCAAAATAGCGCGAGTGTGAACTGCACAAAACAGTGTGACGCACCAAATAGCGCGTGATAAATTGGAAAAAACAGTGCGACGCCCAAAATAGCGCGAGTGTGAACTGCACAAAACATTGCGACGCGCAAAATAGCGAGATGTATAAACCGCACAAAACATTGCGACGCGCAAAATAGCGCGAGTGTGAACTGCACAAAACAGTGCGACGCGCAAAATAGCGCGAGTGATAAACTGCACAAAACATTGCGACGCGCAAAATCGCGCGAGTGATAAACTGTTAAAAACTGTGCGACGAGCAAAATAGCGCGAGTGTGAACTGCACAAAACAGTGTGACGCACCAAATAGCGCGTGATAAACTGGAAAAAACAGTGCGACGCCCAAAATAGCGCGAGTGTGAACTGCACAAAACATTGCGACGCGCAAAATAGCGAGAGTGATAAACTGCACAAAACATTGCGACGCGCAAAATAGCGCGAGTGTGAACTGCACAAAACAGTGCGACGCGCAAAATAGCGCGAGTGATAAACTGCACAAAACAGTGCAACGCGCAAAATAGCGCGATTGATAAACTGTTAAAAACAATGCGACGCGCAAAATAACGCGAGTGTGAACTGCACAAAACAGTCCGACGCGCAAAATAGCGAGAGCGATAAACTGCACAAAACAGTGCGACGCGCAAAATAGCGTGAGTGATAAAATGGAAAAAACTGTGCGACGCCCAAAATGGCGCGAGTGATAAACTGTAAAAAATAGTGCGACTCGCAAAATAGCGCGAGTGTGAACTGCACAAAACATTGCGATGCGCAAAATAGCGCGAGTAATAAACTGCACAGAACATTGCGACGCGCAAAATAGCGCGAGTGATAAACTGTTAAAAACAGTGCGACGTGCAAAATAGCGCGAGTGTGAACTGCACAAAACATTGCGACGCACAAAATAGCGCGAGTGATAAACTGGAAAAATAGTGCCACGCGCAAAATAGCTCGAGTGTGAACTGCACAAAACATTGCGACGCGCAAAATAGCGAGAGTGATAAACTGCACAAAACATTGCGACGCGCAAAATAGCGCGAGTGTGAACTGCACAAAACAGTGCGACGCGCAAAATAGCGCGAGTGATAAAATGCACAAAACATTGCGACGCGCAAAATAGCGCGAGTGATAAATTGTTAAAAACTGTGCGACGAGCAAAATAGCGCGAGTGTGAACTGCACAAAACAGTGTGACGCACCAAATAGCGCGTGATAAATTGGAAAAAACAGTGCGACGCCCAAAATAGCGCGAGTGTGAACTGCACAAAACATTGCGACGCGCAAAATAGCGAGAGTGATAAACCGCACAAAACATTGCGACGCGCAAAATAGCGCGAGTGATAAACTGCACAAAACATTGCGACGCGCAAAATAGCGCGAGTGATAAACTGTTAAAAACTGTGCGACGAGCAAAATAGCGCGAGTGTGAACTGCACAAAACAGTGTGACGCACCAAATAGCGCGTGATAAACTGGAAAAAACAGTGCGACGCCCAAAATAGCGCGAGTGTGAACTGCACAAAACATTGCGACGCGCAAAATAGCGAGAGTGATAAACTGCACAAAACATTGCGACGCGCAAAATAGCGCGAGTGTGAACTGCACAAAACAGTGCGACGCGCAAAATAGCGCGAGTGATAAACTGCACAAAACATTGCGACGCGCAAAATAGCGCGAGTGATAAACTGTTTAAAACTGTGCGACGAGCAAAATAGCGCGAGTGTGAACTGCACAAAACAGTGTGACGCACGAAATAGCGCGTGATAAACTGGAAAAAACAGTGCGACGCCCAAAATAGCGCGAGTGTGAACTGCACAAAACAGTGCGACGCGCAAAATAGCGCGAGTGATAAACTGCACAAAACAGTGCAACGCGCAAAATAGCGCGATTGATAAACTGTTAAAAACAATGCGACGCGCAAAATAACGCGAGTGTGAACTGCACAAAACAGTCCGACGCGCAAAACAGCGAGAGCGATAAACTGCACAAAACAGTGCGACGCGCAAAATAGCGTGAGTGATAAAATGGAAAAAACTGTGCGACGCCCAAAATGGCGCGAGTGATAAACTGTAAAAAATAGTGCGACTCGCAAAATAGCGCGAGTGTGAACTGCACAAAACATTGCGATGCGCAAAATAGCGCGAGTAATAAACTGCACAGAACATTGCGACGCGCAAAATAGCGCGAGTGATAAACTGTTAAAAACAGTGCGACGTGCAAAATAGCGCGAGTGTGACCTGCACAAAACATTGCGACGCACAAAATAGCGCGAGTGATAAACTGGAAAAATAGTGCCACGCGCAAAATAGCTCGAGTGTGAACTGCACAAAACATTGCGACGCGCAAAATAGCGAGAGTGATAAACTGCACAAAACATTGCGACGCGCAAAATAGCGCGAGTGTGAACTGCACAAAACAGTGCGACGCGCAAAATAGCGCGAGTGATAAAATGCACAAAACATTGCGACGCGCAAAATAGCGCGAGTGATAAATTGTTAAAAACTGTGCGACGAGCAAAATAGCGCGAGTGTGAACTGCACAAAACAGTGTGACGCACCAAATAGCGCGTGATAAATTGGAAAAAACAGTGCGACGCCCAAAATAGCGCGAGTGTGAACTGCACAAAACATTGCGACGCGCAAAATAGCGAGAGTGATAAACCGCACAAAACATTGCGACGCGCAAAATAGCGCGAGTGATAAACTGCACAAAACATTGCGACGCGCAAAATAGCGCGAGTGATAAACTGTTAAAAACTGTGCGACGAGCAAAATAGCGCGAGTGTGAACTGCACAAAACAGTGTGACGCACCAAATAGCGCGTGATAAACTGGAAAAAACAGTGCGACGCCCAAAATAGCGCGAGTGTGAACTGCACAAAACATTGCGACGCGCAAAATAGCGAGAGTGATAAACTGCACAAAACATTGCGACGCGCAAAATAGCGCGAGTGTGAACTGCACAAAACAGTGCGACGCGCAAAATAGCGCGAGTGATAAACTGCACAAAACATTGCGACGCGCAAAATAGCGCGAGTGATAAACTGTTTAAAACTGTGCGACGAGCAAAATAGCGCGAGTGTGAACTGCACAAAACAGTGTGACGCACGAAATAGCGCGTGATAAACTGGAAAAAACAGTGCGACGCCCAAAATAGCGCGAGTGTGAACTGCACAAAACAGTGCGACGCGCAAAATAGCGCGAGTGATAAACTGCACAAAACAGTGCAACGCGCAAAATAGCGCGATTGATAAACTGTTAAAAACAATGCGACGCGCAAAATAACGCGAGTGTGAACTGCACAAAACAGTCCGACGCGCAAAACAGCGAGAGCGATAAACTGCACAAAACAGTGCGACGCGCAAAATAGCGTGAGTGATAAAATGGAAAAAACTGTGCGACGCCCAAAATGGCGCGAGTGATAAACTGTAAAAAATAGTGCGACTCGCAAAATAGCGCGAGTGTGAACTGCACAAAACATTGCGATGCGCAAAATAGCGCGAGTAATAAACTGCACAGAACATTGCGACGCGCAAAATAGCGCGAGTGATAAACTGTTAAAAACAGTGCGACGTGCAAAATAGCGCGAGTGTGACCTGCACAAAACATTGCGACGCACAAAATAGCGCGAGTGATAAACTGGAAAAATAGTGCCACGCGCAAAATAGCTCGAGTGTGAACTGCACAAAACATTGCGACGCGCAAAATAGCGAGAGTGATAAACTGCACAAAACATTGCGACGCGCAAAATAGCGCGAGTGTGAACTGCACAAAACAGTGCGACGCGCAAAATAGCGCGAGTGATAAAATGCACAAAACATTGCGACGCGCAAAATAGCGCGAGTGATAAATTGTTAAAAACTGTGCGACGAGCAAAATAGCGCGAGTGTGAACTGCACAAAACAGTGTGACGCACCAAATAGCGCGTGATAAATTGGAAAAAACAGTGCGACGCCCAAAATAGCGCGAGTGTGAACTGCACAAAACATTGCGACGCGCAAAATAGCGAGAGTGATAAACCGCACAAAACATTGCGACGCGCAAAATAGCGCGAGTGATAAACTGCACAAAACATTGCGACGCGCAAAATAGCGCGAGTGATAAACTGTTAAAAACTGTGCGACGAGCAAAATAGCGCGAGTGTGAACTGCACAAAACAGTGTGACGCACCAAATAGCGCGTGATAAACTGGAAAAAACAGTGCGACGCCCAAAATAGCGCGAGTGTGAACTGCACAAAACATTGCGACGCGCAAAATAGCGAGAGTGATAAACTGCACAAAACATTGCGACGCGCAAAATAGCGCGAGTGTGAACTGCACAAAACAGTGCGACGCGCAAAATAGCGCGAGTGATAAACTGCACAAAACATTACGACGCGCAAAATAGCGCGAGTGATAAACTGTTTAAAACTGTGCGACGAGCAAAATAGCGCGAGTGTGAACTGCACAAAACAGTGTGACGCACGAAATAGCGCGTGATAAACTGGAAAAAACAGTGCGACGCCCAAAATAGCGCGAGTGTGAACTGCACAAAACATTGCGACGCGCAAAATAGCGCGAGTGTGAACTGCACAAAACAGTGCGACGCGCAAAATAGCGCGAGTGATAAACTGCACAGAACAGTGCAACGCGCAAAATAGCGCAAGTGCGAACTACACAAAATAGTGCAACGCGCAAAATAGCGTGAGTGTGAACAGCACAAAACTGTGCAATGCGCAAAATAGCGCGATTGATAAACTGCACAAAACAGTGCGACGCGCAAAATAGCGTGAATGATAAATGGTAAAAAACAGTGCAACGAGCAAAATAGCACGAGTGTGAACTACACAAAATAGTGCGACGCGCGAAATAGCACGAGTGATAAACTGCACCAAACATTGCGACGCGCAAAATAGCGCGAGTGTGTACTGCGCAAAACAATGCGACGCGCAAAATAGCGAGAGTGATAAACTGCACAAAACAGTGCGACGCGCGAAATAGCGCCAGTGATAAACTGGAAAATATAGTGCGACGCCCAAAATGGCGCGAGTGATAAACTGTAAAAAACAGTGCCACGCGCAAAATAGCTCGAGTGTGAACTGCACAAAACATTGCGACGCGCAAAATAGCGCGAGTGATAAACTGCACAAAACATTGCGACGCGCAAAATAGCGCGAGTGTGAACTGCACAAAACCGTGCGACGCGCAAAATAGGGCGAGAGTGATAAACTGCACAAAGTCATGCAACGCGCAAAAGAGCGCGAGTGTGAACTGCCCAAAACAGTGCGACGCGCAAAATAGCGCAATTGTGAACTGCACAAAACTGTGCGATGCGCACAATAGCGCGAGTGATAAACTGCACAAAACATTGCGACGCGCAAAATAGCGCGAGTGATAAACTGTTAAAAACAGTGCGACGTGCAAAATAGCGTGAGTGATAAATGGAAAAAAACCGTGCAACGACCAAAATAGCAAAAGAGTGTGAACTGCACCAAATAGTGCGACGCGCAAAATAGCGCGAGTGAAAAACTGCACAAAACATTGCGACGCGCCAAATAGCGCGATTGATAAACTGTTAAAAACAATGCGACGCGCAAAATAGCGCGAGTGTGAGCTGCACAAAACAGTCCGACGCGCAAAATAGCGAGAGCGATAAACTGCACAAACAGTGCGACGCGCAAAATAGCGTGAGTGATAAAATGGAAAAAACTGTGCGACGCCCAAAATGGCGCGAGTGATAAACTGTAAAAAAATAGTGCGACTCGCAAAATAGCGCGAGTGATAAACTGTTAAAAACTGTGCGACGAGCAAAATAGCGCGAGTGTGAACTGCACAAAACAGTGTGACGCCCAAAATAGCGCGAGATAAACTGGAAAAAACAGTGCGACGCCCAAAATAGCGCGAGTGTGAACTTCACAAAACATTGCGACGTGCAAAATAGCGAGAGTGATAAACTGCACAAAACATTGCGACGCGCAAAATAGCGCGAGTGTGAACTGCACAAAACAGTGCGACGCGCAAAATAGCGCGAGTGATAAACTGCACAAAACATTGCGACGCGCAAAATAGCGCGAGTGATAAACTGTTAAAAACTGTGCGACGAGCAAAATAGCGCGAGTGTGAACTGCACAAAACAGTGTGACGCACCAAATAGCGCGTGATAAATTGGAAAAAACAGTGCGACGCCCAAAATAGCGCGAGTGTGAACTGCACAAAACATTGCGACGCGCAAAATAGCGAGAGTGATAAACTGCACAAAACATTGCGACGCGCAAAGTAGCGCGAGTGTGAACTGCACAAAACATTGCGACGCGCAAAATAGCGCGAGTGATAAACTGTTAAAAACTGTGCGACGAGCAAAATAGCGCGAGTGTGAACTGCACAAAACAGTGTGACGCACCAAATACTGCGTGATAAACTGGAAAAAACAGTGCGACGCCCAAAATAGCGCCAGTGTGAAGTGCACAAAACATTGCGATGCGCAAAATAGCGAGAGTGATAAACTGCACAAAACATTGCGACGCGCAAAATAGCGCGAGTGTGAACTGCACAAAACAGTGCGACGCGCAAAATAGCACGAGTGATAAACTGCACAGAACAGTGCAACGCGCAAATTAGCGCAAGTGCGAACTACACCAAATAGTGCAACGCGCAAAATAGCGTGAGTGCGAACAGCACAAAACTGTGCGATGCGCAAAATAGCGCGATTGATAAACTGCACAAAACAGTGCGACGCGCAAAATAGCGTGAATGATAAATGGTAAAAAACAGTGCAGCGAGCAAAATAGCACGAGTGTGAACTACACAAAATAGTGCGACGCGCGAAATAGCATGAGTGATAAACTGCACCAAACATTGCGACGCGCAACATAGCGCGAGTGTGTACTGCACAAAACAGTGCGACGCGCAAAATAGCGAGAGTGATAAACTGCACAAAACAGTGCGACGCGCGAAATAGCGCTAGTGATAAACTGGAAAAAATAGTGCGACGCCCAAAATGGCGCAAGTGATAAACTGTAAAAAACAGTGCCACGCGCAAAATAGCTCGAGTGTGAACTGCACAAAACATTGCGACGCGCAAAATTGCGCGAGTGATAAACTGCACAAAACATTGCGACGCGCAAAATAGCGCGAGTGTGAACTGCACAAAACCGTGCGACGCGCAAAATAGCGCGAGTGATAAACTGTAAAAAACTGTGCCATGCGCAAAATAGGGCGAGAGTGATAAACTGCACAAAGTCATGCAACGCGCAAAAGAGCGCGAGTGTGAACTGCCCAAAACAGTGCGACGCGCAAAATAGCGCAATTGTGAACTGCACAAAACTGTGCGATGCGCAAAATAGCGCGAGTGATAAACTGCACAAAACATTGCGACGCGCAAAATAGCGCGAGTGATAAACTGTTAAAAACAGTGCGACGCGCAAATAGCGTGAGTGATAAATGGAAAAAAATCGTGCAACGACCAAAATAGCGAAAGAGTGTGAACTGCACCAAATAGTGCGACGCGCGAAATAGCGCGAGTGAAAAACTGCACAAAACATTGCGACGCGCCAAATAGCGCGATTGATAAACTGTTAAAAATAATGCGACGCGCAAAATAGCGCGAGTGTGAACTGCACAAAACAGTCCGACGCGCAAAATAGCGAGAGCGATAAACTGCACAAAACAGTGCGACGCGCAAAATAGCGTGAGTGATAAAATGGAAAAAACTGTGCGACGCCCAAAATGGCGCGAGTGATAAACTGCAAAAAATAGTGCGACTCGCAAAATAGCGCGAGTGTGAACTGCACAAAACATTGCGATGCGCAAAATAGCGCGAGTAATAAACTGCACAGAACATTGCGACGCGCAAAATAGCGCGAGTGATAAACTGTTAAAAACAGTGCGACGTGGAAAATAGCGCGAGTGTGAACTGCACAAAACATTGCGACGCACAAAATAGCGCGAGTGATAAACTGGAGAAATAGTGCCACGCGCAAAATAGCTCGAGTGTGAACTGCACAAAACATTGCGACGCGCAAAATAGCGAGAGTGATAAACTGCACAAAACATTGCGACGCGCAAAATAGCGCGAGTGTGAACTGCACAAAACAGTGCGACGCGCAAAATAGCGCGAGTGATAAACTGCACAAAACATTGCGACGCGCAAAATAGCGCGAGTGATAAACTGTTAACAACTGTGCGACGAGCAAAATAGCGCGAGTGTGAACTGCACAAAACAGTGTGACGCACCAAATAGCGCGTGATAAACTGGAAAAAACAGTGCGACGCCCAAAATAGTGCGAGTGTGAACTGCACAAAACATTGCGACGCGCAAAATAGCGAGAGTGATAAACTGCACAAAACATTGCGACGCGCAAAATAGCGCGAGTGTGAACTGCACAAAACAGTGCGACGCGCAAAATAGCGCGAGTGATAAACTGCACAGAACAGTGCAACGCGAAAAATAGCGCAAGTGCGAACTACACAAAATAGTGCAACGCGCAAAATAGCGTGAGTGCGAACAGCACAAAACTGTGCGAAGCGCAAAATAGCGCGATTGATAAACTGCACAAAACAGTGCGACGCGCAAAATAGCGTGAATGATAAATGGTAAAAAACAGTGCAACGAGCAAAATAGCACGAGTGTGAACTACACAAAATAGTGCGACGCGCGAAATAGCACGAGTGATAAACTGCACCAAACATTGCGACGCGCAAAATAGCGGGAGTGTGTACTGCGCAAAACAGTGCGACGCGCAAAATAGCGAGAGTGATAAACTGCGCAAAACAGTGCGACGCGCGAAATAGCGCTAGTGATAAACTGGAAAATATAGTGCGACGCCCAAAATGGCGCGAGTGATAAACTGTAAAAAACAGTGCCACGCGCAAAATAGCTCGAGTGTGAACTGCACAAAACATTGCGACGCGCAAAATAGCGCGAGTGATAAACTGCACAAAACATTGCGACGCGCAAAATAGCGCGAGTGTGAACTACACAAAACCGTGCGACGCGCAAAATAGCGCGAGTGATAAACTGTAAAAAACTGTGCGACGCGCAAAATAGGGCGAGAGTGATAAACTGCACAAAGTCATGCAACGCGCAAAAGAGCGCGAGTGTGAACTGCCCAAAACAGTGCGACGCGCAAAATAGCGCAATTGTGAACTGCACAAAACTGTGCGATGCGCAAAATAGCGCGAGTGATAAACTGCACAAAACATTGCGACGCGCAAAATAGCGCGAGTGATAAACTGTTAAAAACAGTGCGACGTGCAAAATAGCGTGAGTGATAAATGGAAAAAAACCGTGCAACGACCAAAATAGCAAAAGAGTGTGAACTGCACCAAATAGTGCGACGCGCAAAATAGCGCGAGTAAAAAACTGCACAAAACATTGCGACGCGCCAAATAGCGCGATTGATAAACTGTTAAAAACAATGCGACGCGCAAAATAGCGCGAGTGTGAACTGCACAAAACAGTCCGACGCGCAAAATAGCGAGAGCGATAAACTGCACAAAACAGTGCGACGCGCAAAATAGCGTGAGTGATAAAATGGAAAAAACTGTGCGACGCCCAAAATGGCGCGAGTGATAAACTGTAAAAAATAGTGCGACTCGCAAAATAGCCCGAGTGTGAACTGCACAAAACATTGCGATGCGCAAAATAGCGCGAGTAATAAACTGCACAGAACATTGCGACGCGTAAAATAGCGCGAGTGATAAACTGTTAAAAATAGTGCGACGTGCAAAATAGCGCGAGTGTGAACTGCACAAAACATTGCGACGCACAAAATAGCGCGAGTGATAAACTGGAAAAATAGTGCCACGCGCAAAATAGCTCGAGTGTGAACTGCACAAAACATTGCGACGCGCAAAATAGCGAGAGTGATAAACTGCACAAAACATTGCGACGCGCAAAATAGCGCGAGTGTGAACTGCACAAAACAGTGCGACGCGCAAAATAGCGCGAGTGATAAAATGCACAAAACATTGCGACGCGCAAAATAGCGCGAGTGATAAACTGTTAAAAACTGTGCGACGAGCAAAATAGCGCGAGTGTGAACTGCACAAAACAGTGTGACGCACCAAATAGCGCGTGATAAACTGGAAAAAACAGTGCGACGCCCAAAATAGCGCGAGTGTGAACTTCACAAAACATTGCGACGTGCAAAATAGCGAGAGTGATAAACTGCACAAAACATTGCGACGCGCAAAATAGTGCGAGTGTGAACTGCACAAAACAGTGCGACGCGCAAAATAGCGCGAGTGATAAACTGTTAAAAACTGTGCCACGAGCAAAATAGCGCGAGTGTGAACTGCACAAAACAGTGTGACGCACCAAATAGCGCGTGATAAATTGGAAAAAAACAGTGCGACGCCCAAAATAGCGCGAGTGTGATCTGCACAAAACATTGCGACGCGCAAAATAGCGAGAGTGATAAACCGCACAAAACATTGCGACGCGCAAAATAGCCCGAGTGATAAACTGCACAAAACATTGCGACGCGCAAAATAGCGCGAGTGATAAACTGTTAAAAACTGTGCGACGAGCAAAATAGCGCGAGTGTGAACTGCACAAAACAGTGTGACGCACCAAATAGCGCGTGATAAACTGGAAAAAACAGTGCGACGCCCAAAATAGCGCGAGTGTGAACTGCACAAAACATTGCGACGCGCAAAATAGCGAGAGTGATAAACTGCACAAAACATTGCGACGCGCAAAATAGCGCGAGTGTGAACTGCACAAAACAGTGCGACGCGCAAAATAGCGCGAGTGATAAACTGCACAAAACAGTGTGACGCACCAAATAGCGCGTGATAAACTGGAAAAAACAGTGCGACGCCCAAAATAGCGCGAGTGTGAACTTCACAAAACATTGCGACGTGCAAAATAGCGAGAGTGATAAACTGCACAAAACATTGCGACGCGCAAAATAGTGCGAGTGTGAACTGCACAAAACAGTGCGACGCGCAAAATAGCGCAAGTGATAAACTGTTAAAAACTGTGCCACGAGCAAAATAGCGCGAGTGTGAACTGCACAAAACAGTGTGACGCACCAAATAGCGCGTGATAAACTGGAAAAAACAGTGCGACGCCCAAAATAGCGCGAGTGTGAACTGCACAAAACATTGCGACGCGCAAAATAGCGCGAGTGTGAACTGCACAAAACAGTGCGACGCGCAAAATAGCGCGAGTGATAAACTGCACAGAACAGTGCAACGCGCAAAATAGCGCAAGTGCGAACTACACAAAATAGTGCAACGCGCAAAATAGCGTGAGTGTGAACAGCACAAAACTGTGCAATGCGCAAAATAGCGCGATTGATAAACTGCACAAAACAGTGCGACGCGCAAAATAGCGTGAATGATAAATGGTAAAAAACAGTGCAACGAGCAAAATAGCACGAGTGTGAACTACACAAAATAGTGCGACACGCGAAATAGCACGAGTGATAAACTGCACCAAACATTGCGACGCGCAAAATAGCGCGAGTGTGTACTGCGCAAAACAATGCGACGCGCAAAATAGCGAGAGTGATAAACTGCACAAAACAGTGCGACGCGCGAAATAGCGCCAGTGATAAACTGGAAAATATAGTGCGACGCCCAAAATGGCGCGAGTGATAAACTGTAAAAAACAGTGCCACGCGCAAAATAGCTCGAGTGTGAACTGCACAAAACATTGCGACGCGCAAAATAGCGCGAGTGATAAACTGCACAAAACATTGCGACGCGCAAAATAACGTGAGTGTGAACTGCACAAAACCGTGCGACCCGCAAAATAGGGCGAGAGTGATAAACTGCACAAAGTCATGCAACGCGCAAAAGAGCGCGAGTGTGAACTGCCCAAAACAGTGCGACGCGCAAAATAGCGCAATTGTGAACTGCACAAAACTGTGCGATGCGCAAAATAGCGCGAGTGATAAACTGCACAAAACATTGCGACGCGCAAAATAGCGCGAGTGATAAACTGTTAAAAACAGTGCGACGTGCAAAATAGCGTGAGTGATAAATGGAAAAAAACCGTGCAACGACCAAAATAGCAAAAGAGTGTGAACTGCACCAAATAGTGCGACGCGCAAAATAGCGCGAGTGAAAAACTGCACAAAACATTGCGACGCGCCAAATAGCGCGATTGATAAACTGTTAAAAACAATGCGACGCGCAAAATAGCGCGAGTGTGAGCTGCACAAAACAGTCCGACGCGCAAAATAGGGAGAGCGATAAACTGCACAAAACAGTGCGACGCGCAAAATAGCGTGAGTGATAAAATGGAAAAAACTGTGCGACGCCCAAAATGGCGCGAGTGATAAACTGTAAAAAAATAGTGCGACTCGTAAAATAGCGCGAGTGATAAACTGTTAAAAACTGTGCGACGAGCAAAATAGCGCGAGTGTGAACTGCACAAAACAGTGTGACGCACAAAATAGCGGGAGATAAACTGGAAAAAACAGTGCGACGCCCAAAATAGCGCGAGTGTGAACTTCACAAAACATTGCGACGTGCAAAATAGCGAGAGTGATAAACTGCACAAAACATTGCGACGCGCAAAATAGCGCGAGTGTGAACTGCACAAAACAGTGCGACGCGCAAAATAGCGCGAGTGATAAACTGCACAAAACATTGTGACGCGCAAAATAGCGCGAGTGATAAACTGTTAAAAACTGTGCGACGAGCAAAATAGCGCGAGTGTGAACTGCACAAAACAGTGTGACGCACCAAATAGCGCGTGATAAATTGGAAAAAACAGTGCGACGCCCAAAATAGCGCGAGTGTGAACTGCACAAAACATTGCGACGCGCAAAATAGCGAGAGTGATAAACTGCACAAAACATTGCGACGCGCAAAATAGCGCGAGTGTGAACTGCACAAAACATTGCGACGCGCAAAATAGCGCGAGTGATAAACTGTTAAAAACTGTGCGACGAGCAAAATAGCGCGAGTGTGAACTGCACAAAACAGTGTGACGCACCAAATACCGCGTGATAAACTGGAAAAAACAGTGCGACGCCCAAAATAGCGCCAGTGTGAACTGCACAAAACATTGCGATGCGCAAAATAGCGAGAGTGATAAACTGCACAAAACATTGCGACGCGCAAAATAGCGCGAGTGTGAACTGCACAAAACAGTGCGACGCGCAAAATAGCACGAGTGATAAACTGCACAGAACAGTGCAACGCGCAAATTAGCGCAAGTGCGAACTACACAAAATAGTGCAACGCGCAAAATAGCGTGAGTGCGAACAGCACAAAACTGTGCGATGCGCAAAATAGCGCGATTGATAAACTGCACAAAACAGTGCGACGCGCAAAATAGCGTGAATGATAAATGGTAAAAAACAGTGCAGCGAGCAAAATAGCACGAGTGTGAACTACACAAAATAGTGCGACGCGCGAAATAGCATGAGTGATAAACTGCACCAAACATTGCGACGCGCAAAATAGCGCGAGTGTGTACTGCACAAAACAGTGCGACGCGCAAAATAGCGAGAGTGATAAACTGCACAAAACAGTGCGACGCGCGAAATAGCGCTAGTGATAAACTGGAAAAAATAGTGCGACGCCCAAAATGGCGCAAGTGATAAACTGTAAAAAACAGTGCCACGCGCAAAATAGCTCGAGTGTGAACTGCAGAAAACATTGCGACGCGCAAAATTGCGCGAGTGATAAACTGCACAAAACATTGCGACGCGCAAAATAGCGCGAGTGTGAACTGCACAAAACCGTGCGACGCGCAAAATAGCGCGAGTGATAAACTGTAAAAAACTGTGCCATGCGCAAAATAGGGCGAGAGTGATAAACTGCACAAAGTCATGCAACGCGCAAAAGAGCGCGAGTGTGAACTGCCCAAAACAGTGCGACGCGCAAAATAGCGCAATTGTGAACTGCACAAAACTGTGCGATGCGCAAAATAGCGCGAGTGATAAACTGCACAAAACATTGCGACGCGCAAAATAGCGCGAGTGATAAACTGTTAAAAACAGTGCGACGCGCAAATAGCGTGAGTGATAAATGGAAAAAAATCGTGCAACGACCAAAATAGCGAAAGAGTGTGAACTGCACCAAATAGTGCGACGCGCGAAATAGCGCGAGTGAAAAACTGCACAAAACATTGCGACGCGCCAAATAGCGCGATTGATAAACTGTTAAAAATAATGCGACGCGCAAAATAGCGCGAGTGTGAACTGCACAAAACAGTCCGACGCGCAAAATAGCGAGAGCGATAAACTGCACAAAACAGTGCGATGCGCAAAATAGCGTGAGTGATAAAATGGAAAAAACTGTGCGACGCCCAAAATGGCGCGAGTGATAAACTGTAAAAAATAGTGCGACTCGCAAAATAGCGCGAGTGTGAACTGCACAAAACATTGCGATGCGCAAAATAGCGCGAGTAATAAACTGCACAGAACATTGCGACGCGCAAAATAGCGCGAGTGATAAACTGTTAAAAACAGTGCGACGTGGAAAATAGCGCGAGTGTGAACTGCACAAAACATTGCGACGCACAAAATAGCGCGAGTGATAAACTGGAGAAATAGTGCCACGCGCAAAATAGCTCGAGTGTGAACTGCACAAAACATTGCGACGCGCAAAATAGCGAGAGTGATAAACTGCACAAAACATTGCGACGCGCAAAATAGCGCGAGTGTGAACTGCACAAAACAGTGCGACGCGCAAAATAGCGCGAGTGATAAACTGCACAAAACATTGCGACGCGCAAAATAGCGCGAGTGATAAACTGTTAACAACTGTGCGACGAGCAAAATAGCGCGAGTGTGAACTGCACAAAACAGTGTGACGCACCAAATAGCGCGTGATAAACTGGAAAAAACAGTGCGACGCCCAAAATAGTGCGAGTGTGAACTGCACAAAACATTGCGACGCGCAAAATAGCGAGAGTGATAAACTGCACAAAACATTGCGACGCGCAAAATAGCGCGAGTGTGAACTGCACAAAACAGTGCGACGCGCAAAATAGCGCGAGTGATAAACTGCACAGAACAGTGCAACGCGAAAAATAGCGCAAGTGCGAACTACACAAAATAGTGCAACGCGCAAAATAGCGTGAGTGCGAACAGCACAAAACTGTGCGAAGCGCAAAATAGCGCGATTGATAAACTGCACAAAACAGTGCGACGCGCAAAATAGCGTGAATGATAAATGGTAAAAAACAGTGCAGCGAGCAAAATAGCACGAGTGTGAACTACACAAAATAGTGCGACGCGCGAAATAGCACGAGTGATAAACTGCACCAAACATTGCGACGCGCAAAATAGCGCGAGTGTGTACTGCGCAAAACAGTGCGACGCGCAAAATAGCGAGAGTGATAAACTGCACAAAACAGTGCGACGCGCGAAATAGCGCTAGTGATAAACTGGAAAATATAGTGCGACGCCCAAAATGGCGCGAGTGATAAACTGTAAAAAACAGTGCCACGCGCAAAATAGCTCGAGTGTGAACTGCACAAAACATTGCGACGCGCAAAATAGCGCGAGTGATAAACTGCACAAAACATTGTGACGCGCAAAATAGCGCGAGTGTGAACTGCACAAAACCGTGCGACGCGCAAAATAGCGCGAGTGATAAACTGTAAAAAACTGTGCGACGCGCAAAATAGGGCGAGAGTGATAAACTGCACAAAGTCATGCAACGCGCAAAAGAGCGCAACTGTGAACTGCCCAAAACAGTGCGACGCGCAAAATAGCGCAATTGTGAACTGCACAAAACTGTGCGATGCGCAAAATAGCGTGAGTGATAAACTGCACAAAACATTGCGACGGGCAAAATAGCGCGAGTGATAAACTGTTAAAAACAGTGCGACGTGCAAAATAGCGTGAGTGATAAATGGAAAAAAACCGTGCAACGACCAAAATAGCAAAAGAGTGTGAACTGCACCAAATAGTGCGACGCGCAAAATAGCGCGAGTAAAAAACTGCACAAAACATTGCGACGCGCCAAATAGCGCGATTGATAAACTGTTAAAAACAATGCGACGCGCAAAATAGCGCGAGTGTGAACTGCACAAAACAGTCCGACGCGCAAAATAGCGAGAGCGATAAACTGCACAAAACAGTGCGACGCGCAAAATAGCGTGAGTGATAAAATGGAAAAAACTGTGCGACGCCCAAAATGGCGCGAGTGATAAACTGTAAAAAATAGTGCGACTCGCAAAATAGCGCGAGTGTGAACTGCACAAAACATTGCGATGCGCAAAATAGCGCGAGTAATAAACTGCACAGAACATTGTGACGCGCAAAATAGCGCGAGTGATAAACTGTTAAAAACAGTGCGACGTGCAAAATAGCGCGAGTGTGAACTGCACAAAACATTGCGGCGCACAAAATAGCGCGAGTGATAAACTGGAAAAATAGTGCCACGCGCAAAATAGCTCGAGTGTGAACTGCACAAAACATTGCGACGCGCAAAATAGCGAGAGTGATAAACTGCACAAAACATTGCGACGCGCAAAATAGCGCGAGTGTGAACTGCACAAAACAGTGCGACGCGCAAAATAGCGCGAGTGATAAAATGCACAAAACATTGCGACGCGCAAAATAGCGCGAGTGATAAACTGTTAAAAACTGTGCGACGAGCAAAATAGCGCGAGTGTGAACTGCACAAAACAGTGTGACGCACCAAATAGCGCGTGATAAACTGGAAAAAACAGTGCGACGCCCAAAATAGCGCGAGTGTGAACTTCACAAAACATTGCGACGTGCAAAATAGCGAGAGTGATAAACTGCACAAAACATTGCGACGCGCAAAATAGCGCGAGTGTGAACTGCACAAAACAGTGCGACGCGCAAAATAGCGCGAGTGATAAACTGCACAAAACATTGCGACGCGCAAAATAGCGCGAGTGATAAACTGTTAAAAACTGTGCGACGAGCAAAATAGCGCGAGTGTGAACTGCACAAAACAGTGTGACGCACCAAATAGCGCGTGATAAATTGGAAAAAACTGTGTGACGCCCAAAATAGCGCGAGTGTGAACTGCACAAAACATTGCGACGCGCAAAATAGCGAGAGTGATAAACTGCACAAAACATTGCGACGCGCAAAATAGCGCGAGTGTGAACTGCACAAAACAATGCGACGCGCAAAATAGCGCGAGTGATAAACTGCACAAAACATTGCGACGCGCAAAATAGCGCGAGTGATAAACTGTTAAAAACTGTGCGACGAGCAAAATAGCGCGAGTGTGAACTACACAAAACAGTGTGACGCACCAAATAGCGCGTGATAAACTGGAAAAAACAGTGCGACGCCCAAAATAGCGCGAGTGTGAACTGCACAAAACATTGCGACGCGCAAAATAGCGCGAGTGTGAACTGCACAAAACAGTGCGACGCGCAAAATAGCGCGAGTGATAAACTGCACAGAACAGTGCAACGCGCAAAATAGCGCAAGTGCGAACTACACAAAATAGTGCAACGCGCAAAATAGCGTGAGTGCGAACAGCACAAAACTGTGCGATGCGCAAAACAGCGCGATTGATAAACTGCACAAAACAGTGCGACGCGCAAAATAGCGTGAATGATAAATGGTAAAAAACAGTGCAACGAGCAAAATAGCACGAGTGTGAACTACACAAAATAGTGCGACGCGCGAAATAGCACGAGTGACAAACTGCACCAAACATTGCGACGCGCAACATAGCGCGAGTGTGTACTGCACAAAACAGTGCGACGCGCAAAATAGCGAGAGTGATAAACTGCACAAAACAGTGCGACGCGCGAAATAGCGCTAGTGATAAACTGGAAAAAATAGTGCGACGCCCAAAATGGCGCAAGTGATAAACTGTAAAAAACAGTGCCACGCGCAAAATAGCTCGAGTGTGAACTGCACAAAACATTGCGACGCGCAAAATTGCGCGAGTGATAAACTGCACAAAACATTGCGACGCGCAAAATAGCGCGAGTGTGAACTGCACAAAACCGTGCGGCACGCAAAATAGCGCGAGTGATCAACTGTAAAAAACTGTGCGACACGCAAAATAGGGCGAGAGTGATAAACTACACAAAGTCATGCAACGCGCAAAAGAGCGCGAGTGTGAACTGCCCAAAACAGTGCGACGCGCAAAATAGCGCAATTGTGAACTGCACAAAACTGTGCGATGCGCAAAATAGCGCGAGTGATAAACTGCACAAAACATTGCGACGCGCAAAATAGCGCGAGTGATAAACTGTTAAAAACAGTGCGACGCGCAAAATAGCGTGAGTGATAAATGGAAAAAAATCGTGCAACGACCAAAATAGCAAAAGAGTGTGAACTGCACCAAATAGTGCGACGCGCAAAATAGCGCGAGTGAAAAACTGCACAAAACATTGCGACGCGCAAAATAGCGCGAGTGTGAACTACACAAAACAGTCCGACGCGCAAAATAGCGAGAGCGATAAACTGCACAAAACAGTGCGACGCGCAAAATAGCGTGAGTGATAAAATGGAAAAAACTGTGCGACGCCCAAAATGGCGCGAGTGATAAACTGTAAAAAATAGTGCGACTCGCAAAATACCGCGAGTGTGAACTGCACAAAACATTGCGATGCGCAAAATAGCGCGAGTAATAAACTGCACAGAACATTGCGATGCGCAAAATAGCGCGAGTGATAAACAGTTAAAAACAGTGCGACGCGGAAAGTAGCGCCAGTGTGAACTGCACAAAACATTGCGACGCACAAAATAGCGCGAGTGATAAACTGGAAAAATAGTGCCACGCGCAAAATAGCTCGAGTGTGAACTGCACAAAACATTGCGACGCGCAAAATAGCGAGAGTGATAAACTGCACAAAACATTGCGACGCGTAAAATAGCGCGAGTGTGAACTGCACAAAACAGTGCGACGCGCAAAATAGCGCGAGTGATAAACTGCACAAAACATTGCGACGTGCAAAATAGCGCAAGTGATAAACTGTTAAAAACTGTGCGACGAGCAAAATAGCGCGAGTGCGAACTGCACAAAACATTGTGACGCACCAAATAGCGCGTGATAAACTGGAAAAAACAGTGCGACGCCCAAAATAGCGCGAGTGTGAACTTCACAAAACATTGTGACGTGCAAAATAGCGAGAGTGATAAACTGCACAAAACATTGCGACGCGCAAAATAGCGCGAGTGTGAACTGCACAAAACAGTGCGACGCGCAAAATAGCGCGAGTGATAAATTGCACAAAACAGTGCAATGCGCAAAATAGCGCGATTGATAAACTGTTAAAAACAGTGAGACGCGGAAAATAGCGCGAGTGTGAACTGCACAAAACATTGCGACGCACAAAATAGCGCGAGTGATAAACTGGAAAAATAGTGCCACGCGCAAAATAGCTCGAGTGTGAACTGCACAAAACATTGCGGCGCGCAAAATAGTGAGAGTGATAAACTGCACAAAACATTGCGACGCGCAAAATAGCCTGACTGTGAACTGCACAAAACAGTGCGACGCACAAAATAGCGCGAGTGATAAACTGCACAAAACATTGCGACGCGCAAAATAGCGTGAGTGATAAACTGTTAAAAACTGTGCGACGAGCAAAATAGCGCGAGTGTGAACTGCACAAAACAGTGTGACGCACCAATAGCGCGTGATAAACTGGAAAAAACAGTGCGACGCCCAAAATAGCGCGAGTGTGAACTGCACAAAACATTGCGACGCGCAAAATAGCGAGAGTGATAAACTGCACAAAACATTGCAACGCGCAAAATAGCGCGAGTGTGAACTGCACAAAACAGTGCGACGCGCAAAATAGCGCGAGTGATAAATTGCACAAAACATTGCGACGCGCAAAAATAGCGCGAGTGATAAACTGTTAAAAACTGTGCGACGAGCAAAATAGCGCGAGTGCGAACTGCACAAAACAGTGTGACGCACCAAATAGCGCGTGATAAACTGGAAAAAACAGTGCGACGCCCAAAATAGCACTAGTGTGAACTGCACAAACCAGTGTAAGGTGCAAAATAGCGCGAGTGATTAAACTGCACAAAACAGTGTAATGCGCAAAATAGCGCGAGTGTGAACTACACAAAAGAGTGCGACGCGCAAAATAGCGCGAGTGATAAATTGCACAAAACAGTGCAATGCGCAAAATAGCGCGAGTGATAAACTGTTAAAAACAGTGCGACGCGCAAAATAACGCGAGTGTGAACCGCACAAAACAGTGCGACGCACAAAATAGCGAGAGTGATAAACTGCAGAAAACAGTGCGACGCGCAAAATAACGGGAGTGTGAACTGCACAAAACAGTGCGACGCGCAAATAGCGCGAGTGATAAACTGCACAAAACAGTGTATCGCGCAAAATAGCGCGAGTGTGAATTGCACAAAACAGTGCGACACGCAAAACAGCGCGAGTGATAAATTGCACAAAAACATTGCGACGTGCAAAATAGCGCGAGGGATAAACTGTTAAAAATAGTGCGACGCGCACATAGTGCGAGTGTGAACTGCACAAAACAGTGCGACGCGCAAAATAGCGAGAGTGATCAACCGCACAAAATAGTGCGACGCGCAAAATAGCGCGGTGATAAACTGTAAAAAAATAGTGCGACGCCCAAAATAGCCCAAGTGATAAACTGTAAAAATTGTGCGACGCGCAAAATAGCGCGAGTAATAAACTGGAAAAAACAGTACGACGCCCAAAATAGCGCGAGTGTGAACTGCACAAAACAGTGTGAGGTGCAAAATAGCGCGAGTGATAAACTGCACAAAACAGTGTAATGCGCAAAATAGCGCGAGTGTGAACTACACAAAACAGTGCGACGCGCAAAATAGCGCGACTGATAAACTGCACAAAACAGTGCGACGCGCAAAATAGCACGAGTGATAAACTGTTAAAAAACAGTGCGACGTGCAAAATATCGCGAGTGTGAACCCGCACAAAACAGTGCGACGCACAAAATAGCGAGAGTGATAAACTGCAAAAAATAGTGCGACGCGGAAAATAGCGCGAGGGATAAACTATAAAAAAACAGTGCGATGCCCAACATAGCGCGAGTGATAAACTGTAAAAAAATAGTGCAACACGCATAATAACACGAGTGTGAACTGCACAAACAGTGCGACCGCGCAAAATAGCGCGAGTGATAAACTGCACAAAACATTGCGACGTGCAAAATAGCGCGAGTGATAAACTGTTAAAAATAGTGCGACGCGCAAAATAGTCCGAGTGTGAACAGCACAAAACAGTGCGACGCGCAAAATAGCGAGAGTGATCAACCGCACAAAATAGTGCGACGCGCAAAAATAGCGCGAGTGATAAACTGTAAAAAAATAGTGCAACGCCCAAAATAGCCCGAGTGATAAACTGTAAAAAATAGTGCGACGCGCAAAATAGCGCGAGTGTGAACTGCACAAAAATGTGTGACGCGCAAAATAGCGCGAGTGATAAACTGCACAAAACAGTGCAACGTGCAAAATAGCGCAAGTGTGAACTGCACAAAATTGTGCGACGCGCAAAATAGTGTGAGTGTGAACAGCACAAAACTGTGCGACGAGCAATATAGCGCGAGTGATAAACTGCACAAAACAGTGCGACGCGTAAAATAGCGTGAATGATAAATGGTAAAAAATAGTGCAACGAGCAAAATAGCACGAGTGTGAACTGCACAAAATAGTGCGACGCACGAAATAGCACGAGTGATAAACTGCACCAAACATTGCGATGCGCAAAATTGCACGAATGATAAATTGTTAAAAACAGTGCAACGCGCAAAATAGCGTGAGTGTGAACTGCACAAAACAGTGCGACGCGCAAAATAGCGAGAGTGATAAACTGCACAAAATAGTGCGACGCGCAAAATAGCGCGAGTGATAAACTGGAAAAAATAGTGCGACGCCCAAAATGGCGCGAGTGATAAACTGGAAAAATAGTGCCACGCGCAAAATAGCTCGAGTGTGAACTGCACAAAACATTGCGACGCGCAAAATAGCGAGAGTGATAAACTGCACAAAACATTGCGACGCGCAAAATGACGCGAGTGTGAACTGCACAAAACAGTGCGACGTGCAAAATAGCGCGAGTGATAAACGGCACAAAACATTGCGACGTGCAAAATAGCGCGAGTGATAAACTGTTAAAAACAGTGCGACGCGCAAAATAGTGCGAGTGTGAACTGTACAAAACAGTGCGACGCGCAAAATAGCGCGAGTGATAAACTGTAAAAAAATAGTGCGACGCCCAAAGTAGCCCGAGTGATAAACTGTAAAAAATAAAGCGACGCGCAAAATAGCGCGGGTGTGAACTGCACAAAACAGTGTGACGCGCAAAATAGCGCGAGTGATAAACTGCACAAAACAGTGCAACGCGCAAAATAGCGCAAGTGCGAACTACACAAAATAGTGCAATGCGCAAAATAGCGTGAGTGCGAACAGCACAAAATTGTGCGATGCGCAAAATAGCGCGATTGATAAACTGCACAAAACAGTGCGACGCGCAAAATAGCGTGATTGATAAATGGTAAAAAACAGTGCAACGAGCAAAATAGCACGAGTGTGAACTACACAAAATAGTGCGACGCGCGAAATAGCACCAGTGATAAACTGCACCAAACATTGCGACGCGCAAAATAGCGCGAGTGTGCACTGCACAAAACAGTGCGACGCGCAAAATAGCGAGAGTGATAAACTGCACAAAACAGTGCGACGTGCGAAATAGCGCTAGTGATAAACTGGAAAAAATAGTGCGACGCCCAAAATGGCGCGAGTGATAAACTGTAAAAAACAGTGCCACGCGCAAAATAGCTCGAGTGTGAACTGCACAAAACATTGCGACGCGCAAAATAGCGCGAGTGATAAACTGCACAAAACATTGCGACGCGCAAAATAGCGCGAGTGTGAACTGCACAAAACCGTGCGACGCGCAAAATAGCGCGAGTGATAAACTGTAAAAAACTGTGCGACGCGCAAAATAGGGCGAGAGTGATAAACTGCACAAAGTCATGCAACGCGCAAAAGAGCGCGAGTGTGAACTGCCCAAAACAGTGCGACGCGCAAAATAGCGCAATTGTGAACTGCACAAAACTGTGCGATGCGCAAAATGGCGCGAGTGATAAACTGCACAAAACAGTGCAACGTGCAAAATAGCGCAAGTGTGAACTGCACAAAATTGTGCGACGCGCAAAATAGCGTGAGTGTGAACAGCACAAAACTGTGCGACGAGCAATATAGCGCGAGTGATAAACTGCACAAAACAGTGCGACGCGTAAAATAGCGTGAATGATAAATGGTAAAAAATAGTGCAACGAGCAAAATAGCACGAGTGTGAACTGCACAAAATAGTGCGACGCGCGAAATAACACGAGTGATAAACTGCACCAAACATTGCGATGCGCAAAATTGCACGAATGATAAATTGTTAAAAACAGTGCAACGCGCAAAATAGCGTGAGTGTGAACTGCACAAAACAGTGCGACGCGCAAAATAGCGAGAGTGATAAACTGCACAAAACAGTGCGACGCGCAAAATAGCGCGAGTGATAAACTGGAAAAAATAGTGCGACGCCCAAAATGGCGCGAGTGATAAACTGGAAAAATAGTGCCACGCGCAAAATAGCTCGAGTGTGAACTGCACAAAACATTGCGACGCGCAAAATAGCGAGAGTGATAAACTGCACAAAACATTGCGACGCGCAAAATGGCGCGAGTGTGAACTGCACAAAACAGTGCGACGTGCAAAATAGCGCGAGTGATAAACGGCACAAAACATTGCGACATGCAAAATAGCGCGAGTGATAAACTGTTAAAAACAGTGCGACGCGCAAAATAGTGCGAGTGTGAACTGCACAAAACAGTGCGACGCGCAAAATAGCGCGAGTGATAAACTGTAAAAAAATAGTGCGACGCCCAAAGTAGCCCGAGTGATAAACTGTAAAAAATAAAGCGACGCGCAAAATAGCGCGGGTGTGAACTGCACAAAACAGTGTGACGCGCAAAATAGCGCGAGTGATAAACTGCACAAAACAGTGCAACGCGCAAAATAGCGCAAGTGCGAACTACACAAAATAGTGCAATGCGCAAAATAGCGTGAGTGCGAACAGCACAAAACTGTGCGATGCGCAAAATAGCGCGATTGATAAACTGCACAAAACAGTGCGACGCGCAAAATAGCGTGATTGATAAATGGTAAAAAACAGTGCAACGAGCAAAATAGCACGAGTGTGAACTACACAAAATAGTGCGACGCGCGAAATAGCACCAGTGATAAACTGCACCAAACATTGCAACGCGCAAAATAGCGCGAGTGTGCACTGCACAAAACAGTGCGACGCGCAAAATAGCGAGAGTGATAAACTGCACAAAACAGTGCGACGTGCGAAATAGCGCTAGTGATAAACTGGAAAAAATAGTGCGACGCCCAAAATGGCGCGAGTGATAAACTGTAAAAAACAGTGCCACGCGCAAAATAGCTCGAGTGTGAACTGCACAAAACATTGCGACGCGCAAAATAGCGAGAGTGATAAACTGCACAAAACATTGCGACGCGCAAAATAGCGCGAGTGTGAACTGCACAAAACCGTGCGACGCGCAAAATAGCGCGAGTGATAAACTGTAAAAAACTGTGCGACGCGCAAAATAGGGCGAGAGTGATAAACTGCACAAAGTCATGCAACGCGCAAAAGAGCGCGAGTGTGAACTGCCCAAAACAGTGCGACGCGCAAAATAGCGCAATTGTGAACTGCACAAAACTGTGCGATGCGCAAAATAGCGCGAGTGATAAACTGCACAAAACATTGCGACGCGCAAAATAGCGCGAGTGATAAACTGTTAAAAACAGTGCGACGCGCAAAATAGCGTGAGTGATAAATGGAAAAAACCGTGCAACGACCAAAATAGCAAAAGAGTGTGAACTGCAACCAAATAGTGCGACGCGCAAAATAGCGCGAGTGAAAAACTGCACAAAACATTGCGACGCGCCAAATAGTGCGATTGATAAACTGTTAAAAACAATGCGACGCGCAAAATAGCGCGAGTGTGAACTGCACAAAACAGTCCGACGCACAAAATAGCGAGAGCGATAAACTGCACAAAACAGTGCGACGCGCAAAATAGTGTGAGTGATAAAATGGAAAAAACTGTGCGACGCCCAAAATGGCGCGAGTGATAAACTGTAAAAAATAGTGCGACTCGCAAAATAGCGCGAGTGTGAACTGCACAAAACATTACGATGCGCAAAATAGCGCGAGTAATAAACTGCACAGAACATTGCGACGCGCAAAATAGCGCGAGTGATAAACTGTTAAAAACAGTGCGACGCGCAAAATAGCGCGAGTGTGAACTGCACAAAACATTGCGACGCACAAAATATCGCGAGTGATAAACTGGAAAAAACAGTGCGATGCCCAAAATAGCGCGAGTGTGAACTGCACAAAACAGTGTGAGGCGCAAAATAGCGGGAGTGATAAACTGCACAAAACAGTGCGATGTGCAAAATAGCGTGAGTGTGAACTGCACAAAACAGTGCGACGCGCAAAATAGCGCGTGTGTGAACTGCACAATACTATGCGACGCGCAAAATAACGCGAGTGATAAAATGCACAAAACAGTGCGACGCGGAAAATAACGTGATTGATAAATGGTAAAAAAACAGTGCAACGAGCAAAATCGCACGAGTGTGAACTGCACCAAACAGTGCGACGCGCAAAATAGCGCGAGTGAAAAACTGCACAAACCATTGCCACGCGCAAAATAGCACGAGTGATAAACTGTTACAAACAGTGCGACCAGCAAAATATCGCGAGTGTGAACCGCACAAAACAGTGCGACGAGCAAAATAGCGAGAGTGATAAACCGCAGAAAACAGTGTGACGCGCAAAATAGCGCGAGGGATAAACTGTAAAAAAACAGTGCGACGCCCAAAATAGCGCGAGTGATAAACTGTAAAAAACAGTGCGACACGCAAAATAGCGCGAGTGATAAACTGTAAAAAAATTGTGCGACGCCCAAAATAGCGCGAGTGATAAACTGTAAAAAACAGTGCGACGTGCAAAATAGTGCGAGTGTGAACTGCACAACACAGTGTGACGCGCAAAATAGCGCGAGTGATAAACTGCACAAAACAGTCCAACGCACAAAATAGCGCGAGTGTGAACTGCACAAAACAGTGCGACGCGCAAAATAGCACGAGTGATAAACTGCGCAAAATAGTGCCACGCGCAAAATAGCGCGAGTGATAAACTGGAAAAAAAGATAGTGCGACGCCCAAAATAGCGTGAGTGATAAACTGTAAAAAACAGTGCGACGCGCAAAACAGCGCAAGTATGAACTGCGCAAAACAGTGCGACGCGCAAAATAGGGCGAGTGATAAACTGCACAAAATATTGCGACACGCAAAACAGGGCGAGTGTGAACTGCACAAAACATGTGCGACGCACAAAATAGCGCATGTGATAAACGGTAAAAAACAGTGCGACGCCCAAAATAGCGTGAGTGATAAACTTTAAAAAACAGTGCGACGCGCAAAATAGCACGAGTGATAAACTGCACAAGACAGTGCCACACGCAAAATAGCGAAAGTGTGAACTGCACAAAACAGTGCGACGCACAAAATAGCGCGAGTGATAAACTGCAGAAAACATTGCGACGTGCAAAATAGCGCGAGTGATAAACTGTTACAAACCGTGCGACGCACAAAATAGCACGAGTGTCAACTTCACAAAACAGTGCGACACGCAAAATAGAGAGAGTGATAAACTGCACAAAATAGTGCAATGCGCAAAATAGCGCGAGTGATAAACTGTAAGAAACAATGCGACGCCTAAAATAGCGCGAGTGATAAACTGTAAAAACAGTGGGATGCGCAAAATAGCGCCAGTGATAAACTGTTAAAAATAGTGCGACGCGCAAAATAGCGCGAGTGTAAACTGCACAAAACAGTGCGACGCGCAAAATAGCGCGAGTGATAAACCGTAAAAAAACAGTGCGATGCCCAAAATAGCATGAGTGATAAACTGTAAAAAACAGTGCGGCGCGCAAAATAGCACGAGCGTCTACCGCACAAAACAGTGCGGCGCGGAAAATAGCGCAAATGTGAACTGCACAAAATTGTGCGACGCGCAAAATAGCGCGAGTGATAATATGCACAAAACAGTGCGACGCGCAAAATAGCGTGAGTGATAAATGGTAAAAAACAATGCAACGAGCACAATAGCACGAGTGTGAACCGCACAAAACAGTGCGACGCGCAAAATAGCGCGAGTGATAAACTGCACAAAACATTGCGACGCGTAAAATAGCGCGAGTGATAAACTGTCAAAAACAGTGCGACGCGCAAAATAGCACGAGTGATAAACTGCACAAAACAGTGCAACGCACAAAATAGCGCGAGTGCGAACAGCACAAAACAGTGCGACGCGCAAAATAGCGCGAGTGATAAACTGTAAACAACAGTGCGACGCGCAAAATAGCGCGAGTGTGAATTGCGCAAAACAGTGCGACGCGCAAAATAGCGCGAATGATAAACTGCACAAAACATTGCGACGCGCAAAAGAGCGCGAGTGTGAACTGCCCAAAATCGTGCGACGCCCAAAATAGCGCGAGTGATAAACTGTAAAAAATAGTACGACGCGCAAAATAGCGCGAGTGTGAACTGCACAAAACAGTGCGACGCGCAAAATAATGTGAGTGATAAACTACACAAAAGAGGGCCACGCGCAAAATAGCGCGAGTGTGAACTGCACAAAACAGTGCGACGCGCAAAATAGCGCGGGTGATAAACTGCATAAAACATTGCGACGTGCAAAATAGCGCGAGGGTGAAATGCAATAAACAGTGCGACGCGCAAAATAGCGCGAATGATAAACTGTAAAAAACTGTGCGACGCCCAAAATAGCGCGAGTGATAATGTAAGGGCCCACACTTCATGCCTTAGCCATGCTTGCATGCACTTATATGATTTTGCTATGTTAAGATTTGCATTCATGAATTTTGCCTTGTTTTGTACTTATGTGGTTTGCCTAAGTGTTATGTGCATGCTTTGTTCCTCTCTTGTTATCCTAAGCCTAAGTCATGACAAGCCTAAGTTATGATAAGCCTAGATCGTTCCAAGCCGAGGTCATCTTCAGACCAGAACCATCTTGGTAGCACTTTGTTGACCTCCACCTTTGTCCTGGCATATTGGCCGAGATGATTATCATCTGGGCCGAGGTGTGTATCGCCAAGGCCGAGATGTGTATTATCTAGGCCGAGATGTTATCTTGAACCCAAGTGATCTTGTCCTGGAGTGGTATGACCTAGACCGAGGTGTGGCACATCTAGGCCGAGGTGTGGCACAGCTTAGTCAAGTGTTGTCCTTCCTCGCCGAGATCATTGTCACCTTAGTTGCCGAAGCTTTGTTCTTCCGAGCCGATGTCTTTGTTACCGCACTGCCGAAGTTTTGTCCTTAGCCGAGGTCATTGTCCTTTGCTTGCCGATGCCTTGTCTTTTGCCGATGTCATCACTCGCCGGAGTCATCTTGCCTTAGCTTGTTGTGTACGCTTTGTCATAGTCTTATCTTGTCAATCTATCACCTTTTTAAGGAGAACCTATCCGGTAGAGCCACGTGTCCGAGATGAGTGTTAAATCAGCCGATGGAGAGAGAAAACCTATCATTTGTTGTATGTATATGTTTTGAAGAGGAGAGAGAAGCTCTAAGGAAGAGGGAGAAGGGTTCTTAGAGAGAGAGTTGATTCCAAGCTTGATTCCTAGAGATCTAACCGTTAGATTCGTGTTCTAAGGTTAGATTCTTGATCTGTGCATGATGTTCTTTATGTTTATGATATCGCATTGCATGATTGAATATGATTTGTAAGCCATGCATTGCTTTGAAGTTCGGTTTTAGAAAGAGAAAGTGGTATTTAAGTGTTCTTCAAGAAAAGTCATGTTTTGATCCAAAAGCTCATGTCAAGATTCATGTTTTCATGTTTGTTTTTAGATGATTTTCAAGTATGGGTACCCAGGTCCATGTTTTCGAACTCATAGCATGAAAACCCAGATTTTGAATAAGGAAGTTATGATTTTGGCATTCATCTCATTCATGTTCTTCATGTTCTTCATGTTCTTCACGGGTGGAAACCCAGATTTCCAGACTTCACTTCCCGAAGTGTAGTCGCCGAGATCACCCTCACCTAGACTTCGCACTTAGGCCAAGCATCGTATCTCACCTTGGCCTACCTTGCATGATCACTTGCACCTAGTCTGTCTTGCATGAACACCTCGGCATGCAGCCGCACGCCGAAGCCTTGGTAACCACACCTCGGCCAGGAGGTGTGGGACCTCGGCAAAGGCCTGGTTGGTACCCAGCATGTCCCCCCCTGACATGTAAAACAGTGTTTTGACTTCCAGCATGTTTTCCGAGATCATTTGCATGTATATAAGACTTGTTTTGAGATGTATGTTCAGTAGACTTTGCCATGTGATTGTAGGACTTGGACTTTTGCTTTGATTCCGACGTCCCGAGAACTGGGTGAGTGGTATTTCTAATAAAGCTATGTTATAAGTTTTGATAAAGCTTGTTTTGCTTTGTTTTGAAAAGTATTTGTTAAGCATGAATGATTACCCTATTTTGTGTACCAAGTATAAGTTGCATGCCAAGTATGAGTTTTGTTTTGGAGTCCGTACGTACCAAGGGACTTTAAGCATTAGTGGCACAACCCTTTTGGAGTCCATACGTGCCAAGGGACTTTAAGCATTGGTGGCACAAGTCCGTACGTGCCAAGGGACTTTAAGCATTAGTGGCACAACCCTTTTGGAGTCCGTACGTGCCAAGGGACTTTAAGCATTAGTAGCACAACCCTTTTGGAGTCCGTACGTGCCAAGGGACTTTAAGCATTGGTGGCACAAGTCCGTACGTGCTAGGGGACTTTAAACTTTAGTAGCACATATGTTTTGAAAGGCTAAGAGTGATGGTTAAGCTACGTGGTATGTTGTTTGAAAGAATCCCCATGTTTTTTGTACAAGTTATGACAAGTATGTTTTGATATAAGTTATGCTAAGTACATGTTTTGAACAGGTGATGTTGTATGTGCATGTTTTAAGCAAGCTATGCTATATATGTATGTATTGTTTTGACAAGAACCTCGGGAATCATTCATTTAACCCCTTTATTATTTGTACCATTCACTGAGTATCCAATACTCACCCTCTCTATATATATGTAGGTTTCAAGCAAGAAGTCGGCTTCGCCGAGATATGTGTTTGTGCCCGACGTTTTACATGCATGTTTACGTCGGCAATTCTTATGTCGGCATTTTGTGTTTAGGTCGGCAACCTTGTGTTTACGTCGGCAGTTTTGAAGATGATGTTTTCTTGGTATTCTGTTTATGTCGGCTGGAGAGGCCCTTTTGTAAAGATGTGTTATGTACTATAATTATGTTGTATTGAAGTTGTAAAGTTTTAATTAAGATGTATGTCATTTCATTAACTTATGCACGGCTCTTATGGACCATTTGTATTTTAAGTCATTGCTTCCGCTCTTGTTAGCCCCATATGTATACTCTGATTGTGTGTGATCTTTGTAAGTTGGCCTTTGGTAATCTCGGATTACTGGCCATCACGGCACCATCCTACTAGGGGCGGGTTGGGGTCGTGACAGATAAACTGTAAAAAATAGTGCGACGCGCAAAATCGCGCGAGTGATAAACTACACAAAACTGTGCCACGCGCAAAATAGCACGAGTGTGAACTGCACAAAACATTTCGACGCACTAAATAGCGCGAGTGATAAACTGTTAAAAACAGTGCGATGTGCAAAATGGCGCGAGTGTGAACTGCACAAAATAGTGCGACGCGCAAAATAGCGCGAGTGACAAACTGTACAAAACAGTGCAACGCGCAAAATAGCGCGAGTGATAAACTGCACAAAACAGTGCAATGCGCAAAATAGCGCGAGTGTTAAACTGTACAAAACAGTGCAACGCGCTATTTTTGTGACGCCCAAAATAACGCGAGTGATAAACTGTAAAAAACAGTGCAAAACAGTGCGAGTGTGAACTGCACAAAACATTGTGACGCCGAAAATAGCGCGAGTGTGAACAGCACAAAACAGTGCGACGCGCAAAATAGAGCGAATGATAAACTGCACAAAACATTACAACGCGCAAAAGAGCGCGAGTGTGAACTGCCCAAAATCGTGCGACGCCCAAAATAGCGCGAGTGATAAACTGTAAAAAAAAGTGCGACGCGCAAAATAGCGCGAGTGTGAACTGTACAAAACAGTGCGACGAGCAAAATAGCGCGAGTGATAAACAACACAAAAGAGGGCCACGCGCAAAATAGCGCGAGTGTGAACTGCACAAAACAGTGCGACGCGCAAAATAGCGCGAGTGATAAACTTGAAAAAAAATAGTGCGACGCCCAAAATAGCATGAGTGATAAACTGTAAAAAACAGTGCGACGCGCAAAAGAGCGCAAGTGTGAACTACACAAAACAGTGCGATACGCAAAATAGCGCGAGTGATAAACTGGAAAAAACAGCGCGACGCGCAAAACAGCGCGAGTGTGAACTACACAAAACAGTGCGACGCGCAAAATAGCGCGAGTGATAAACTTCACAAAACATTGCGATGCGCAAAATAGCGCGAGTGTGAACTGCACAAAACAGTGCGACGCGCAAAATAGCGTAAGTGATAAACTGTAAAAAACAGTGCGACGCCCAAAATAGCGTGAATGATAAACTTTAAAAAACAGTGCGACGTGCAAAATAGCACAAGTGATAAACTGCACAAAACAGTGCCACGCGCAAAATAGCGAGAGTGTGAACTGCACAAAACTGTGCGACGCACAAAATAGCGCGAGTGATAAACTGCACAAAACATTGCGAGGTGAAAAATAGCACGAGTGATAAACTGTTACAAACAGTGCGACGCAGAAAATAGCGCGAGTGTGAACTTCACAAAACAGTGCGACGCGCAAAATAGCGAGAGTGATAAATCGCACAAAACATTGCGACGCGCAAAATAGCGCGAGTGATAAACTGTTAAAAACAGTACGACGCGCAAAATAGCGCGAGTGTGAACAGCACAAAACAGTGCGACGCGGAAAATAGAGAGAGTGATAAACTGCACAAAACAGTGCGACGCGCAAAATAGCGCGAGTGATAAACAACAGAAAAGAGGGCCACGCGCAAAATAGCGCGAGTGTGAACTGCACAAAACAGTGCGACGCGCAAAATAGCGCGGGTGATAAACTGCATAAAACATTGCGACGTGCAAAATAGCGCGAGTGCGAACTGCATAAAATAGTGCGACACGCAAAATAGCGCGAATGATAAACTGTAAAAAATCGTGTGACGCCCAAAATAGCGCGAGTGATAAACTGTAAAAAATAGTGCGACGCGCAAAATAGCGCGGGTGATAAACTACACAAAACTGTGCCACGCGCAAAATAGCACGAGTGTGAACTGCACAAAACATTTCAACGCACAAAATAGCGCGAGTGATAAACTGCACAAAACAGTGCGACGCGCAAAATAACGCGAGTGTGAACTGCACAAAACAGCGCGACGCGCAAAATAGCGCGAGTGATAAACTGGAAAAAAATAGTGCGACGCCCAAAATAGCATGAGTGATAAACTGTAAAAAACAGTGCGACGCGCAAAAGGGCGCAAGTGTGAACTACACAAAACAGTGCGACGCGCAAAATACCGCGAGTGATAAACTGGAAAAAACAGTGCGACGCGCAAAACAGCGCGAGTGTGAACTACACAAAACAGTGCGACGCGCAAAATAGCACGAGTGATAAACTTCACAAAACATTGCGACGCACAAAATAGCGCGAGTGTGAACTGCACAAAACAGTGCGACGCGCAAAATAGCGTAAGTGATAAACTGTAAAAAACAGTGCGACGCCCAAAATAGCGTGAGTGATAAACTTTAAAAAACAGTGCGACGCGCAAAATAGCACGAGTGATAAACTGCACAAAACAGTGCCACGCGCAAAATAGCGAGAGTGTGAACTGCACAAAACTGTGCGACGCACAAAATAGCGCGAGTGATAAACTGCAGAAAACATTGCGACGTGCAAAATAGCGCGAGTGATAAACTGTTAAAAACAGTGTGACGCGCAAATAGCGCGAGTGTGAACAGCACAAAACAGTGCGACGCGCAAAATAGAGAGAGTGATAAACTGCACAAAACAATGCGACGCGCAAAATAGCGCGAGTGATAAACTGGAAAAAACAGTGCGATGCCCAAAATAGCGCGAGTGATAAACTCTAAAAAACAGTGCGACGCACAAAATAGCGCGAGTGTGAACTGTACAAAACAATGCGACACGCAAAATAGTGCGAGTGATAAACTGCACGAAATAGTGCAACGCGCAAAATAGCGCGAGTGCGAACTGCACAAAACAGGGCGACGCGCAAAATAGCGCGAGTGTGAACTGCACAAAACTGTGCGACGCGCAAAATACCGCGAGTGATAAGCAGCACAAAAGAGTGCGACGCGCAAAATAGCGCGAGTGATATGCTGTAAGAAACAATGCGACGCCTAAAATAGCGCGAGTGATAAACTGTAAAAAACAGTGCGACGCGCAAAATAGCGCGAGTGATAAACTGTTAAAAATAGTGCGACGCGCAAAATAGCGCGAGTGTGAACTACACAAAACAGTGCGACGCGCAAAATAGCGAGAGTGATAAACCGCACAAAATAGTGCGCCGCGCAAAATAGCGCGAGTGATAAACTGTAAGAAACAATGCGACGCCCAAAATAGCGCGAGTGATAAATTGTAAAAAACAGTGCGACGCGCAAAATAGCGCGAGTGTGAACTGCACAAAACAGTGTGGCCCGCAAAACAGCGCGAGTGATAAACTGCACAAAATAGTACCACGCGCAAAATAGCACGAGTGATAAATTGCACAAAATAGTGCCACGCGCAAAATAGCGAGAGTGTGAACTGCACAAAACTGTGCGACGCACAAAATAGCGCGAGTGATAAACTGCACAAAACATTGCGAGGTGAAAAATAGCACGAGTGATAAACTGTTACAAACAGTGCGACGCAGAAAATAGCGCGAGTGTGAACTTCACAAAACAGTGCGACGCGCAAAATAGCGAGAGTGATAAATCGCACAAAACATTGCGACGCGCAAAATAGCGCGAGTGATAAACTGTTAAAAACAGTGCGACGCGCAAAATAGCGCGAGTGTGAACAGCACAAAACAGTGCGACGCGCAAAATAGAGAGAGTGATAAACTGCACAAAACAGTGCGACGCGCAAAATAGCGCGAGTGATAAACAACAGAAAAGAGGGCCACGCGCAAAATAGCGCGGGTGTGAACTGCACAAAACAGTGCGACGCGCAAAATAGCGCGGGTGATAAACTGCATAAAACATTGCGACGTGCAAAATAGCGCGAGTGCGAACTGCATAAAATAGTGCGACACGCAAAATAGCGCGAATGATAAACTGTAAAAAATCGTGTGACGCCCAAAATAGCGCGAGGGATAAACTGTAAAAAATAGTGCGACGCGCAAAATAGCGCGGGTGATAAACTACACAAAACTGTGCCACGCGCAAAATAGCACGAGTGTGAACTGCACAAAACATTTCGACGCACAAAATAGCGCGAGTGATAAACTGCACAAAACAGTGCGACGCGCAAAATAGCGCGAGTGTGAACTGCACAAAACAGTGCGACGCGCAAAATAGCGCGAGTGATAAACTGGAAAAAAAAATAGTGCGACGCCCAAAATAGCATGAGTGATAAACTGTAAAAAACAGTGCGACGCGCAAAAGAGCGCAAGTGTGAACTACACAAAACAGTGCGACGCGCAAAATACCGCGAGTGATAAACTGGAAAAAACAGTGCGACGCGCAAAACAGCGCGAGTGTGAACTACACAAAACAGTGCGACGCGCAAAATAGCACGAGTGATAAACTTCACAAAACATTGCGACGCGCAAAATAGCGCGAGTGTGAACTGCACAAAACAGTGCGACGCTCAAAATAGCGTAAGTGATAAACTGTAAAAAACAGTGCGACGCCCAAAATAGCGTGAGTGATAAACTTTAAAAAACAGTGCGACGCGCAAAATAGCACGAGTGATAAACTGCACAAAACAGTGCCACGCGCAAAATAGCGAGAGTGTGAACTGCACAAAACTGTGCGACGCACAAAATAGCGCGAGTGATAAACTGCACAAAACATTGCGAGGTGAAAAATAGCACGAGTGATAAACTGTTACAAACAGTGCGACGCACAAAATAGCGCGAGTGTGAACTTCACAAAAAAGTGCGACGAGCAAAATAGCGAGAGTGATAAATCGCACAAAACATTGCGACGCGCAAAATAGCGCGAGTGATAAACTGTTAAAAACAGTGTGACGCGCAAAATAGCGCGAGTGTGAACAGCACAAAACAGTGCGACGCGCAAAATAGAGAGAGTGATAAACTGCACAAAACAATGCGACGCGCAAAATAGCGCGAGTGATAAACTGGAAAAAATAGTGCGATGCCCAAAATAGCGCGAGTGATAAACTCTAAAAAACAGTGCGACGCACAAAATAGCGCGAGTGTGAACTGTACAAAACAATGCGACACGCAAAATAGTGCGAGTGATAAACTGCACGAAATAGTGCAACGCGCAAAATAGCGCGAGTGCGAACTGCACAAAACAGGGCGACGCGCAAAATAGCGCGAGTGTGAACTGCACAAAACTGGGCGACGCGCAAAATACCGCGAGTGATAAGCAGCACAAAAGAGTGCGACGCGCAAAATAGCGCGAGTGATATGCTGTAAGAAACAATGCGACGCCTAAAATAGCGCGAGTGATAAACTGTAAAAAACTGTGCGACGCGCAAAATAGCGCGAGTGATAAACTGTTAAAAATAGTGCGACGCGCAAAATAGCGCGAGTGTGAACTGCACAAAACAGTGCGACGCGCAAAATAGCGAGAGTGATAAACCGCACAAAATAGTGCGCCGCGCAAAATAGCGCGAGTGATAAACTGTAAGAAACAATGCGACGCCCAAAATAGCGCGAGTGATAAATTGTAAAAAACAGTGCGACGCGCAAAATAGCGCGAGTGTGAACTGCACAAAACAGTGTGGCCCGCAAAACAGCGCGAGTGATAAACTGCACAAAACAGTACCACGCGCAAAATAGCACGAGTGATAAACTGCACAAAACAGTGCCACGCGCAAAATAGCGAGAGTGTGTACTGCACAAAACTGTGCGACGCACAAAATAGCGCGAGTGATAAACTGCACAAAATATTGCGAGGTGAAAAATAGCACGAGTGATAAACTGTTACAAACAGTGCGACGCACAAAATAGCGCGAGTGTGAACTTCACAAAACAGTGCGACGCGCAAAATAGCGAGAGTGATAAATCGCACAAAACATTGCGACGCGCAAAATAGCGCGAGTGATAAACTGTTAAAAACAGTGCGACGCGCAAAATAGCGCGAGTGTGAACAGCACAAAACAGTGCGACGCGCAAAATAGAGAGAGTGATAAACTGCACAAAACAGTGCGACGCGCAAAATAGCGCGAGTGATAAACAATAGAAAAGAGGGCCATGCGCAAAATAGCGCGAGTGTGAACTGCACAAAACAGTGCGACGCGCAAAATAGCGCGGGTGATAAACTGCATAAAACATTGCGACGTGCAAAATAGCGCGAGTGTGGACTGCATAAAATAGTGCGACACGCAAAATAGCGCGAATGATAAACTGTAAAAAACCGTGTGACGCCCAAAATAGCGCGAGTGATAAACTGTAAAAATAATGCGACGCGCAAAATAGCGCGGGTGATAAACTACACAAAACTGTGCCACGCGCAAAATAGCACGAGTGTGAACTGCCCAAAACATTTCGACGCACAAAATAGCGCGAGTGATAAACTGCACAAAACAGTGCGACGCGCAAAATAGCGCGAGTGTGAACTGCACAAAACAGTGCGATGCGCAAAATAGCGCGAGTGATAAACTGGAAAAAAAATAGTGCGACGCCCAAAATAGCATGAGTGATAAACTGTAAAAAACAGTGCGACGCGCAAAAGAGCGCAAGTGTGAACTACACAAAACAGTGCGACGCGCAAAATAGCGCGAGTGATAAACTGGAAAAGACAGTGCGACGCGCAAAACAGCGCGAGTATGAACTACACAAAACAGTGCGACGCGCAAAATAGCGCGAGTGATAAACTTCACAAAACATTGCGACGCGCAAAATAGCGCGAGTGTGAACTGCACAAAACAGTGCGACGCGTAAAATAGCGTAAGTGATAAACTGTAAAAAACAGTGCGACGCCCAAAATAGCGTGAGTGATAAACTTTAAAAAACAGTGCGACGCGCAAAATAGCACGAGTGATAAACTGCACAAAACAGTGCCACGCGCAAAATAGCGAGAGTGTGAACTGCACAAAACTGTGCGACACACAAAATAGCGCGAGTGATAAACTGCACAAAACATTGCGAGGTAAAAAATACCACGAGTGATAAACTGTTACAAACAGTGCGACGCACAAAATAGCGCGAGTGTGAACTTCACAAAACAGTGCGACGCGCAAAATAGCGAGAGTGATAAATCACACAAAACATTGCGACGCGCAAAATAGCGCGAGTGATAAACTGTTAAAAACAGTGCGACGCGCAAAATAGCGCGAGCGTGAACAGCACAAAACAGTGCGACGCGCAAAATAGAGAGAGTGATAAACTGCACAAAACAGTGCGACACGCAAAATAGCGCGAGTGATAAACTGGAAAAAACAGTGCGATGCCCAAAATAGCGCGAGTGATAAACTGTAAAAAACAGTGCGACGCGCAAAATAGCGCGAGTGTGAACTGTACAAAACGATGCGACATGCAAAATAGTGCGAGTGGTAAACTGCACGAAATAGTGCAGCGCGCAAAATAGCACGAGTGCGAACTGCACAAAACAGTGCGACGCGCAAAATAGCGCGAGTGTGAACTGCACAAAACTGTGCGACGCGTAAAATAGCGTGAGTGATAAGCAGCACAAAAGAGTGCGACGCGCAAAATAGCGCGAGTGATATACTGTAAGAAACAATGCGACGCGCAAAATAGCGCGAGTGATAAACTGTAAAAAACAGTGCGACGCGCAAAATAGCGCGAGTGTGAACTGCACAAAACAGTGCGACGCGCAAAATAGCGAGAGTGATAAACCGCACAAAACAGTGCGCCGCGCAAAATAGCGCGAGTGATAAACTGTAAGAAACAATACGACGCCCAAAATAGTGCGAGTGACAAAGTGTAAAAAACAGCGCGACGCGCAAAATAGCGCGAGTGTGAACTGCACAAAACAGTGTGGCCCGCAAAACAGCGCGAGTGATAAACTGCACAAAACAGTGCCACGCGCAAAATAGCGCGAGTGTGTACTGCACAAAACCGTGCGACGCGCAAAATAGCGCGAGTGTGAACTGCACAAAACTGTGCGACGCGCAAAATAGCGCGAGTGATAAACAGCACAAAACAGTGCGACGCGCAAATAGCGTGAGTGAGAAATGGTAAAAAACAGTGCAACGAGCAAAATAGCACGAGTGTGAACTGCACAAAAAAGTGCGCCACGCAAAATAGCGCGAGTGATAAACTGCACAAAACGTTGCGACGCGCAATATAGCGCGAGTGATAAACTGCACAAAATAGTGTGACGCGCAAAATAGCGCGAGTGATAAACTGTAAAAAACAGTGCGACGCACAGAATAGCGCAAGTATGAACTGCACAAAAGAATGCGACGCGCAAAATAGCGCGAGTGTGATAAAAGACAAAAAACAGTGTGACGGGCAAAATAGCACGACTTTGAACTGCACAAAACAGTGCGACGCGTAAAATAGCGCGAGTGATAAACTGCACAAAACATTATGATGCGCAAAATAGCGCGAGTCTGAACTGCACAAAACAGTGCGACGCGCAAAATATCGCGAGTGATAAACTGTAAAAAACAGTGCGACGCCCAAAATAGCGCCAGTGATAAACTTTAAAAAACAGTGCAACGTGCAAAATAGCGCGAGTGTGAACTACTCAAAACAGTGCGACGCGCAAAATAGCGTGAGTCTGAACTGCACAAAACAGTGTGACGCGCAAAATAGCGCCAGTGATAAACTTTAAAAAACAGTGCAACGCACAAAATAGCGTGACTGTGAACTGCACAAAACAGTGCGACGCGCAAAATAGCGCGAGTGATAAACTGTTAAAAACAGTGTGACGTGCAAAATAGCGCGAGTGTGAACTTCACAAAATAGTGCGACGCGCAAAATAGCGAGAGTGATAAACTACACAAAACAGTGCGATGCGCAAAATAGCGCGAGTGATAAACTGTAAGAAACAATGCGACGCCCAAAATAGCGCAAGTGATAAACTATAAAAAATAGTGCGACGCGAAAAATAGCACGACTGATAAACTGTAAAGCATAGTGCTACGCGCAAAATAGCGCGAGTGATAAACTGTTAAAAACTGTGCGACGCGCAAAACAGCGCGAGTGTGAACTGCACAAAACAGTGCGACGCGCAAAATAGCGTGAGTGATAAACCGCACAAAACAGTGCGACGCGCAAAATAGTGCGAGTAATACACTGTAAAAAACAGTGCGACGCGGAAAATAGCATGAGTATGAACTGCACAAAACAATGGAACGCGCAAAATAGCGCAAGTGATAAGCTGCACAAAACAGCCCAACGCGCAAAATAGAGTGAGTGCGAACTGCACAAAACAATGCGATGCGCAAAATAGCGCGAGTGATAAACGATAAAAAACAGTGTGACGCGCAAAATGGCGCGAGTGTGAACTGCACAAAACAGTGCGATGCGCAAAATAGCACGAGTGATAAACTGTACAAAACATTGCGACGCACAAAATAGCGTGAGTGTGAACTGCACAAAACAGTGCGACGCGCAAAATATCGCGAGTGATAAACTATAAAAAACAGTGCGTCGCCCAAAATAGCACGAGTGATAAACTTTAAAAAACAGTGCAACGCGCAAAATAGCGCGAGTGTGAACTGCACAAAACAGTGCGACGCGCGAAATAGCGCGAGTGATAAACTGTAAAAAACAGTGCGACGCCCAAAATAGCGAGAGTGATAAACCTTAAAAAACATTGCAACGCGCAAAATAGCGCGAGTGATAAACTGCACAAAACAGTGCAATGCGCAAAGTAGCGCGAGTGTGAACTGCACAAAACAGTGCGACGCGCAAAATAGCGGGAGTGATAAACAGTAAAAAATAGTGCGACGTGCAAAATAGCGTGAGTGTAAACTCCACAAAACAGTGCGACGCGCAAAATAGCGCGAGTGATAAACTGTAAAAAAACAGTGCGGCGCGCAAAACAGCGCGAGTGTGAACTGCACAAAACAGTGCGAAGCGCAAAATAGCGCGGGTGATAAACTGCACAAAACATTGCGACGTGCAAAATAGCGCGAGTGTGAACTGCACAAAACAGTGCGACGCGCAAATAGCGCGATTGATAAACGGTAAAAAACAGTGCGACATGCAAAATTGCGCGAATGTGAACTTCACAAAACAGTGCGACGCACAAAATAGCGAGAGCGAGAAACTGCACAAAACAGTGCGACGCGCAAAATAGCGCAAATGATAAACTGTAAGAAACAATGCGACTTCCAAAATAGCGCGAGTGATAAACTATAAAAAACAGTGCGACGCGCAAAATAGCGCAAGTGATAAACTGTAAAAAACAGTGCGACGCGGAAAATAGCGCCAGTGATAAACTGTTAAAAACTGTGCGACGCGCAAAATAGCGCGAGTGTGAGCTGCACAAAATAGTGCAACGCGCAAACTAGCATGAGTGATAAATGTAAAAAACAGTGCAACGCACAAAATAGCGCGAGTGATAAACTGTAAAAAAAAGTGCGACGCGCAAAATGGCGCGAGTGATAAACTGTTAAAAATAGTGCGACGCGCAAAATAGCGCGAGTGTGAACTGCACAAAACGGTGCGACACGCAAAATAGCGCGAGTGATAAACTGTAAAAAACAGTGCGACGCATAAAATAGCGCGAGGGTGAACTGCACAAAACAGTGTGATGCGCAAAATAATGCGAGTGATAAACTGCACAAAACTATGCGACGCGCAAAATAGCACGAGTGATAAACTGCACAAACCTGTGTGACACGCAAAATAGCGGGAGTGATAAATTGTAAAAAACAGAGCGACGCGCAAAATAGCGCGAGTGATAAACTGTAAAAAACAGTGCGACAAACAAAATGGCGTGAGTGATAAACTGTACAAAACAGTGCGACACGCAGAATAGCACGAGTGATAAACTGTAAAAAACTAGTGCGACGCCCAAAATAGCGCGAGTGGTAAACTGTAAAAAACAGTGCGACGCGCAAAATAGCACGAGTGTGAACTGCAGAAAACAGAGCGACGCGCAAAATAGCGCGAGTGATAAACTGTTAAAAACAGTGCGAGGCGCAAAATAGGGCGAGTGATAAACTGCACAAAATAGTGCAACGTGCAAAATAGCGTGAGTGTGAACTGCACAAAATAGTGCGACGCCTAAAATAGCGCGATTGATAAACTGTGAAAAACAGTGCGACGCCGAAAACAGCGCCAGTGATAAACTGTAAAAAACAGTGTGACGTGCAAAATAGCGCGAGTGTGAACTGCACAAAACAATGCGACACGCAAAATATCGCGAGTGATAAACTGTAAAAAACAGTGCGACACAAAAAATAGCACGACTGTGAACTGGACAAAACAGTGCGACGCGCAAAATAATGCGAGTGATAAACTGCACAAAACTGTGCGACGCGCAAAATAGTGCGAGTGATAAACTACACAAAACTGTGTGACGCGCAAAATAGCGGGAGTGATAAATTGTAAAAAACAGTGCGACGCACAAAAAAGCGCGAGTGATAAACTGCACAAAACAGTGCGACGCGCAAAATTGCGCGAGTGATAAACTGTAAAAAATAGTGCGACGCGCAAAAATTGCGCGAGTGGTAAACTGTAAAAACCAGTGCGACGAGCAAAATAGTGAGTGTGAACTACACAAAACAGTGCGACACACAAAATAGCGTGAGTGATAAACTGCACAAAACAGTGCGACGCGCAAAATAGCGCGAGTGGTAAACTGTAAAAAACAGTGCGATGCCCAAAATAGCGCGAGTGGTAAACTGTAAAAAACAGTGCGACGCGCAAAGTAGCACGAGTGTGAACTGTATAAAACAGTGCGACGCGCAAAATAGCCGCGAGTGATAAACTGCACAAAACATTGTGACGCACAAAATAGCGCGAGTGATAAACTGTTAAAAACAGTGCGACGCGCAAAATAGCGTGAGTGATAAACTGCACAAAACAGTGCGACGCGCAAAATAGCACGACTGTGAACTGGACAAAACAGTGCGACGCGCAAAATAATGCGAGTGATAAACTGCACAAAACTGTGCGACGCGCAAAATAGCGCGAGTGATAAACTACACACAAAACTGTGTGACGCGCAAAATAGCGGGAGTGATAAATTGTAAAAAACAGTGCGACGCACAAAAAAAGCGCGAGTGATAAACTGCACAAAACAGTGCGACGCGCAAAATTGCGCGAGTGATAAACTGTAAAAAATAGTGCGACGCGCAAAATTGCGCGAGTGGTAAACTGTAAAAACCAGTGCAACGAGCAAAATAGTGAGTGTGAACTACACAAAACAGTGCGACACACAAAATAGCGCGAGTGATAAACTGCACAAAACAGTGCGACGCGCAAAATAGCACGAGTGGTAAACTGTAAAACACAGTGCGACGCCCAAAATAGCGCGAGTGGTAAACTGTAAAAAACAGTGCGACGCGCAAAGTAGCACGAGTGTGAACTGCATAAAACAGTGCGACGCGCAAAATAGCGCGAGTGATAAACTGCACAAAACATTGTGACGCGCAAAATAGCCGCGAGTGATAAACTGTTAAAAACAGTGCGACGCGCAAAATAGCGTGAGGGATAAACTGCACAAAACAGTGCGACGCGCAAAATAGCGCGAGTGATAAATTGTAAAAAACAGTGGGATGCCCAAAATAGCGCGTGTGATAAACTTTAAAAAACAGTTCGACGCAAAATAGCGCAGGTGATAAACTGCACCAAACAGTGCAACGCGCAAAATAGCGCGAGTGTGAACTGCACAAAACAGTGCGACGCGCAAAATAGAGTGAGTGACAAACTGTAAAAAACAGTGCGATGTGCAAAATAGCGCGAGTGTGAACTGCACAAAACATTGCGACGCGCAAAATAGCGCGAGTGTGAACTGCACAAAACAGTGCGACGCACAAAATAGTTCGATTGATAAACTGCACAAAACATTGCGACACGTAAAATAGCGCGAGTGATAAACTGTGAAAAACAGTGCGACGCGCAAAATAGAGCGAGTGTGAACTGCACAAACAGTCTGATGCGCAAAATAGTGAGAGTGATAAACCGCACAAAACAGTGCGACGCGCAAAATAGCGCGAGCGATAAACTGTAAAAAACAGTGCGACGCCGAAAATAGCACGAGTGATAAACTGTAAAAAACAATGCGACGCACAACATACCGCGGCTGTGAACTGCACAAAACTGTGCGACGCGCAAAATAGCGCAAGTGATAAACTGCACAAAACAGTGCAATGTGCAAAATAGCGCGAGTGTGAATTGCACAAAACAGTGCGACGCGCAAAATAGCGGGAGTGTGAACTGCACAAAACTGTGCGACGCGCAAAATAGCGCGAGTGTGAACTGCACAAAACAGTGCGACGCGCAAAATAGCGCGAGTGATAAACTGCACAAAAACATTGCGACGTGCAAAATAGCGCGAGTGATAAACTGTTAAAAATAGTGCGACGCGCAAAATAGCGTGAGTGTGAACTTCAGAAAAACATTACGACGCGCAAAATAGCGAGAGTGATAAACTGCACAAAACAGTGCGATGCGCAAAATAGCGCAAGTGATAAACTGTAAAACACAAGGCGACGCCCAAAATAGCGCGAGTGATAAACTGCAAAAAACAGTGCGACGCGCAAAATAGCGCGAGCGTGAACTGCACAAAATAGTGCGAGGCGCAAAGTAGCGCGAGTGATAAACTGTAAAAAAACAGTGCGACGCGCAAAATAGCGCGAGTAATAAACTGTAAAAACCAGTGCGACGCGCAAAATAGCGAGTGTGAACTACACAAAACAGTGCGACACACAATATAGCGCGAGTGATAAACTGTAAATGTCACGACCCGAACCTGCCCCTAAAAGTTCGGGCATGACCCATGCAGAAACATATGATAAACCTGAGATAAATGTATATTATAGGGGCCTGAACGGAAGCAAAATACACAAATGAGCAATATCCAAACTTCCATTGAGCTACTATATACCATGCCAGGATCATGCATATCAAAACAGAGCATCATATACAGAACTAACCAATTACGTACTCGTTACGTATATACATGCAACCTTTGCCCTAAGGCATACATCCAAAACATTTTAGCTACAGACTACCCAAAACAGGTAATTAGAATACAAGCCAAAACTTGACAAAAGTCTACAAAGATAGGGCGGGTCTTCTTATGTGCCTGACCATAAGGGTTGACAAAAAGGAACGAGCTTCAGGACTTAAGACTGGTTCCGGATTGACGACCTACAGAAACAGACAATGTAAGGGGTGAGCAAAGCTCAGTGAATAATAGTACCAAGATAATTGAAACCATAACTTACAACCTAATGCATGTAAATTAATCCAATGCTACAGAATGATCCATGACCCAGAATGTTACACTTAGCCCTTGGCTCAGAATATTACAGAATGTCACAACATGGCCCTCGGCCCAGAATGTTACACAGAATGTTACTCAATATCACAAGATGGCCCTCGGCCCAGAATGTTACTCAGAATGTTACACAATATCACAAATTGGCCCTCGGCCCAGAATGTTACTCAGAATGTTACACAATATCACAAATTGGCCCTCGGCCCATAGTTTCACAAATTCACATTCCACATATCGGCCCTTGGCCTCATAATCACATTTCACATATCGGCCATTGGCCTCATAATCACATTTCACATATCGGCCCTTGGCCACATGAGTTCACAATATCACAATTTCCTTGATGAGTTCCATAATTCACGAGGTTTCACACATAACATATACGGTTTCACAATCTCTTTCAGTGTTTCCATAATTCCATAATGTTTCTCGTATAGCACATAACTTCATGCAACATAGTTCTTACATAAGGAAATACAGTTCGTACTAAAAACTATTAACGGATAATGGTACATTGTCACATTTCACTTGTTCATCACAAATTAATGCCACTAACTTGCGGACAACAACGTATGCATTTTATCTATCAAAATAGTTGTCTTGTAAATAACAGAATTGATACCAATTGCTTACAGATGACTGAGGATTACTATACAATATAGACAAAACAGAATAGTTCCATAGTCATACCGCTGTATGTGGCTTTCTCAACATTCACCCTGATTTCTTATTAACATAATGCTGGTGAAATCACTTACGAAGAACAGAGCGTTAATACCATAGTCATTATCAGAAGGTAAAATGTACATATAACGTACTATCACTCACAGTGTTGGGATGGCGTGTTAATTCCTTCCGGAGTGTACCCTGCACATAATCATGACTTGTAAATTAATTCTCTTCTCTCTCACATTATTGAGAAACCATTTCCTGAATCATTACACTTTATACACCTTAAAAGCATCAGAAAATATTCTAAAGAGTCAAGCACGCAAAGCTGAACAACATATTTCATTTTCGGAAAATAAGCCTACCCACTCGAGCGCCACTTTGGCCGCTCGAGCGGACTGTAAAACCCACCAAACTGCTGGAAGGCCGATTTTCCCGCTCGAGCGGGCTTCCCGCCGCTCGAGCGGACCAAGCAAAATCTGTTTTGGGGCAGTTCAACTTCAACCCAAAATTCAGCAACACCACTCCATTTCATGCAATCCAAGGGTAGATTAATGCAATAATTCAACCTAACTTTACCATAACATGGACTCTACCTTAAACATGACAAATTAAACTAGATTAGAAGCTTCAACAAGCCATCTCTCCCTCAAATTCCATTCTTGGGTTCAAGTTCCTTATGTTCATCAATATAATACATGATATAAACATAACTCCATGAGGTGATGACATAGAATCAAGGATTGAAGTATAATTTCATACAACACTTAGATTAGGTGCCAAAATATCTAATTGATGAGAAACCCTCATAAAGCAACCATAAATCATACATGAATCAAACATAAACATGATTTACAAGCTTTAAGTTGCCATAACAAGATGAACTTAAGCTTAACTTGATTTAGATCCCACAACTCTAACAATTTTACCAAGCTACCTTGTTGAATTACTTCTCCTCCAATTCTTCCTCTCAACTCTCTCTTATTTTCCTCTCCCAAGAGATGCCCACGTTTTTTATCTTAAGTCAAAAGACTTAGATATATATAGAAATATCAAGAGGCATATAGGACGAAATCCAATCGCTTTATCATTCCGAAATTGAAATTTCGTAAACATGCTTAATATTACCAGAAAATTATGCTGAACACAGGTATATAATCAATTTCAGTTAATTAAGTCGTTAAGGCCTCCAATTTCTGCTCTAAACATTCTAATGGAGCAGATGTGTTTCTTGTTCAACAGATAGACTTCCTTAAACATGGATTTCACTTACATCATTTTAATTTTCTACGGAATTTCACAGTAAACATTCAAATGCTCACATCAAGAACGAAAAATATATCAGAAAACATGTATGAGGGTCGGGTTATTACAGTAAAAAACCGAGCGACGCCGAAAATAGCGCGAGTGGTAAACTGTAAAAAATAGTGCAACGCGCAAAATAGCACGAGTGTGAACTGCATAAAACAGTGCGACGCGCAAACTAGCGCCAGTGATAAACTTCACAAAACATTGCGACGCGCAAAATAGCGCGAGTGATAAACTGCACAAAACGGTGCGACGCGCAAAATAGCGCGAGTGATAAACTGCACTAAACGGTGCGACACGCAAAATAGCGCGAGTGATAAATTGTAAAAAACAGTGCGACGCAAAATAGCGGGAGTGATAAACTGCACAAAATAGTGCCACGTGCAAAATAGCGCGAGAGTGAACCGCACAAAACAGTGCGACGCGCAAAATAGAGCGAGCGACAAACTGTAAAAAACAGTGCTACGCGCAAAATAGCACGAGTGTGAACTGCACAAAACAGTCCGACGCGGAAAATAGCGCAAGTGATAAACTGCACACAACAGTGCGACGCGCAAAATAGCGTGAGTGATAAATGGTAAAAAACAATGCGATGCGCAAAATTGCGCGAATGTGAACTGCACAAAATAGTGTGACGCGCAAAATAGCTCTAGTTATAAACTGCACAAAACATTGCGACGCGCAAAATAGCGAGAGTGATAAACCGCACAAAACAGTGCGACGCGCAAAATAGCACGAGCGATAAACTGTAAAAAACAGTGCCACGCGCAAAATAGCGCGAGTGATAAACCGCACAAAACAGTGCGACATGCAAAATAGCGCGGGTGATAAACTGTTAAAAACAGTGCGACACGCAAAATAGCACGAGTGTGAACCGCACAAAACAGTGCAACGCGCAACATAGCAAAAGTGTTAAACCGTACAAAACAGTGCGACGCGCAAAATAGCGCGAGTAATAAACTGTAAAAAACAGTGCGACGCCCAAAATTACGCGAGTGGTAAACTGTAAAAAACAGTGCGATGCGCAAAATAGCGCGAGTGTGAACTGCACAAAACTGTGTGACACGCAAAATAGCGCGAGCGATAAACTGTAAAAAATAGTGCGACGCACAAAATAGCGCGAGTGTGAATTGCACAAACCAGTGCGACGCGCAAAATAATGCGAGTGATAAACTGCACAAAACTGTGTGACGCGCAAAATAGCGCGAGTGATAAACTGCACAAAACTGTGTGACGCACAAAATAGCAGGAGTGATAAATTGTAAAAAACAGTGCGATGCGCAAAATAGCGCGAGTGATAAACTGCACAAAACAGTGCCACGCGCAAAATAGCGCGAGTGATAAACCGTAAAAACCAGTGCGACGCGCCGGATAAGGAGTGCAAACTACACAAAACAGTGCGACACACAAAGTAGCGCGAGTGATAAACTGCACAAAACAGTGCGACGCGCAAAATAATGCGAGTGTGAACTGCATAAAACAGTGCGACGTGCAAAATAGCGTGAGTGTGAACTGCATAAAACAGTGCGACGCCCAAAATAGCGCGAGTGATAAACTGCAGAAAACATTGCGACGCGCAACATAGCGCGCGTGATAAACTGTTAAAAACTGTGCGACGCGCAAAATAGCGCGAGTGTGAACTGCACAAAACAGTGCGACGCGCAAAATAGCGCGAGTGATAAATTGTAAAAAACAGTGCGACGCACAAAATAGCGCGAGTGAGAAACTGCACAAAACAGTGCAACATGCAAAATAGCGCGAATGTGAACTGCACAAAACAGTGCGACGCGCAAAATAGAGCGAGTGATATACTGTAAAAAACAATGCGACGCGCAAAATAGCGCGAGTGATAAACTGTTAAAAACAGAGCGACGCGCAAAATAGCGCGAGTGTGAACTTCACAAAACAGTGCGACGCACAAAATAGCGAGAGTGATAAACTGCACAAAACAGTGCGACGCGCAAAATAGCGCGAGTGATAAACTGTAAAAAACAATGTGACGCCCAAAATAGCGCGAGTGATAAACTGTAAAAAATAGTGCCACGAGCAAAATAGCATGAGTGATAAATTGTTAAAAACAGTGCGACGCACAAAATAGCGCGAGTGTGAACTGCCCAAAACAGTGCAACGCGCAAAATAGCGAGAGTGATAAACCGCACAAAACAGTGCGACGTGCAAAATAGCGCAAGTAATAAACTGTAAAAAACAGTGTGACGCCCAAAATAGCGCGAGTGATAAACTGTAAAAAACAGTGCGACGCGCAAAATAGCGCGAGTGTGAACTGCACAAAACTGTGCGACACGCAAAATAGCGCGAGTGATAAACTGTAAAAAATAGTACGGCGCACAAAATAGCGCGAGTGTGAATTGCATAAACCAGTGCGATGCGCAAAATAATGCGAGTGATAAACTGCACAAAACTGTGTGACGCACAAAATAGCGCGAGTGATAAGCTGCACAAAACTGTGTGACGCGCAAAATAGCGGGAGTGATAAATTGTAAAAAACAGTGCGATGCGCAAAATAGCGCGAGTGACAAACTGCACAAAACAGTGCGACGCGCAAAATAGCGCGAATGATAAACTGTAAAAACCAGTGCGAGGCACAAACTAGGGAGTGTGAACTACACAAAACAGTGCGACACACAAAGTAGCGCGAGTGATAAACTACACAAAACAGTGCGACGCGTAAAATAGCGCGAGTGTGAACTGCATAAAATAGTGCGACGCGCAAAATAGCGCGATTGTGAACTGCATAAAACAGTGCGACGCGCAAAATAGCACGAGTGATAAACTGCACAACACATTGCGACGCGCAAAATAGCGCGAGTGATAAACTGTTAAAAATAGTGTGACGCGCAAAATAGCGCGAGTGTGAACTACACAAAACTGTGCGACGCGCAAAATAGCGCGACTGATAAACTGCACAAAACAGTCCAACGCGCAAAATAGCGCGAGTGATAAATTGTAAAAAATTGTGCGACGCCCAAAATAGCGCAAATGATAAACTTTAAAAAACAGTGCGACGCGTAAAATATCACGAGTGATAAACTGCACAAAACAGTGCAACATGCAAAATAGCGCGAGTGTGAACTGCACAAAACAGTGCGACGCGCAAAATAATGCGAGTGATAAACTGCAAAAAACTGTGTGACGCGCAAAATAGCGGGAGTGATAAACTGTAAAAAACAGTGCGATGCGCAAAAGAGCGCGGGTGATAAACTGCACAAAACAGTGCGACGCGCAAAATAGCGCGAGTGATAAACTGTAAAAACCAGTGCGACGCGCAGAATAGGGAGTGTGAACTACACAAAACAGTGCGACACACAAAGTAGCGCGAGTGAGAAACTGCACAAAACAGTGCGACGTGCAAAATAGCGCGAGTGTGAACTGCATAAAACAGTGCGACGAGCAAAATAGCGCGGGTGATAAACTGCACAAAACATTACGACGCGCAAAATAGCGCGAGTGATAAACTGTTAAAAACAGTGCGACGCGCAAAATAGCACGAGTGATAAACTGCACAAAACCGTGCGACGCCCAAAATAGCGCAAGTGATAAGCTTTAAAAAACAGTGCGACGCCCAAAATAGCCCGAGTGATAAACTACACAAAACAGTGCAACATGCAAAATAGCGCGAGTGTGAACTGCACAAAACAGTGCGACGCGCAAAATAGAGTGAGTGATATACTGTAATAAACAATGCGACGCGCAAAATAGCGCGAGTGTGAACTTCACAAAACAGTACGACGCGCAAAATAGCGAGAGTGATAAACTGCACAAAACAGTGCGAGTGATAAACTGTAAGAAACAATACGACGCCCAAAATATCGCGAGTGATAAACTAAAAAAAACAGTGCCACGAGCAAAATAGCATGAGTGATAATTTGTTAAAAACAGTGCGACGCACAAAATAGTGCGAATGTGAACTGCCCAAAACAGTGCAACAGCAAAATTGCGAGAGTGATAAACCGCACAAAACAGTGCGACGAGCAAAATAGCGCGAGTAATAAACCGTAAAAAACAGTGCGACACCCAAAATCGCGCGAGTGATAAACTGTAAAAAACAGTGCGACGCGCAAAATAGCACGAGTGTAAACTGCACAAAACTGTGCGACACGCAAAGTAGCGCGAGTGATGAACTGTAAAAAATAGTGCGACACACAAAATAGCGCGAGTGTGAATTGCACAAACCAGTGCGACGCACAAAATAATGCGAGTGATAAACTGCACAAAACTGTGTGACGCGCAAAATAGCGCGAGTGATAAACTGCACAAAACTGTGTGACGCGCAAAATAGCGGGAGTGATAAATTGTAAAAAACAGTGCGACGCGCAAAATAGCACGAGTGATAAACTGTAAAAACCAGTGCGATGCGCAGAATAGGGAGTGTGAACTACACAAAACAGTGCGACGCGGAAAACAGCATGAGTGATAAACTGCACAAAACAGTGCGACGCGCAAAATAGCGCAAGTCATAAATTGTAAAAAACAGTGCGACGCCCAAAATAGCGCAAGTTATAAACTTTAAAAAACAGTGTGACGTGCAAAATGGCGCGAGTGATAAACTGCACAAAACAGTGCAACATGCAAAATAGCGCGAGTGTGAACTGCACAAAACAGTGCGACGCTCAAAAGAGAGCGAGTGATATACTGTAAAAAACAATGCGACGCGCAAAATAGCGTGAGTGATAAACTGTTAAAAACAGTGCAACGCGCAATATAGCGTGACTGTGAACTTCACAAAACAGTGCGACGCGGAAAATAGCGAGAGTGATAAACTGCACAAAACAGTGCGACGCGCAAAATAGCGCGAGTGATAAATTGTAAAAAGCAATGCGACGCCCAAAATAGCGCGAGTGATAAACTAAAAAAAACAGTGCCACGAGCAAAATAGCATCAGTGATAAATTGTTAAAAACAGCGCGACGCACAAAATTGCACGAGTGTGAACTGCACAAAACAGTGCAACGCGCAAAATAGCGAGAGTGATAAACTGCACAAAACAGTGCGACGCGCAAAATAGCGCGTGTAATAAACTGTAAAAAACAATGCGACGCCCAAAATAGCGCGAGTGATAAACTGTAAAAAACAGTGCGACGCGCAAAATACTGCGAGTGTGAACTGCACAAAACTGTGCGACACACAAAATAGCGCGAGTGATAAACTGTAAAAAATTGTGCGACGGACAAAATAGCGTGAGTGTGAAGTGCACAAACCAGTGCGATGCGCAAAATAATGCAAGTGATAAATTGCACAAAACTGTGTGACGCGTAAAATAGCGCGAGTGATAAACTGCACAAAACTGTGTGACGCGCAAAATAGCGGGAGTGATAAATTGTAAAAAACAGTGCGATGCGCAAAATAGCGCGAGTGATAAACTGCACAAAACAGTGCGACGCGCAAAATAGCGGGAGTGATAAACTGTAAAAACCAGTGCGACGCGCAGAATAGGGAGTTTGAACTACACAAAACAGTGCGACACACAATGTAGCGCGAGTGATAAACTGCAAAAAACAGTGCGACGCGCAAAACAGCGCGAGTGTGAACTGCATAAAACAGTGCGACGCGCTAAATAGCGCGAGTGTGAACTGCATAAAACAGTGCGACGCGCAAAATAGCGCGAGTGATAAACTGCACAAAACATTGTGACGCGCAAAACAGCGCGAGTGATAAACTGTTAAAAACAGTGCGACGCGCAAAATAGCGCGAGTGTGAACTGCACAAAACAGTGCGACGCGCAAAATAGCGCGAGTGATAAACTGCACAAAACCGTGCGACGCGCAAAATAGCGCGAGTGATAAATTGTAAAAAACAGTGCGACGCCGAAAATAGCGCAATTGATAAACTTTAAAAAATAGTGCCACGCGCAAAATAGCGCGAGTGATAAACTGCAAAAAATAGTGCAACATGCAAAATATCGCGAGTGTGAACTGCACAAAACAGTGCGACGCGCAAAATAGAGCCAGTGAGATACTGTAAAAAACATTGCGACGCGCAAAATTGCCCGACTGATAAACTGTTAAAACCAGTGCGACGCGCAAAATAGCTCGAGTGTGAACTTCACAAAACAGTGCGACGCGCAAAATAGCGAGAGTGATAAACTGCACAAAACAGTGCGACGCACAAAATAGCGCGAGTGATAAACTTTAAAAAACAATGCGACGCCCAAAATAGCGCAAGTGATAAACTGTAAAAAACAGTGCCACGAGCAAAACAGCATGAGTGATAAATTGTTAAAAACAGTGCGACGCACAAAATAGCGTGAGTGTGAACTGCACAAAACAGTGCAACACGCAAAATAGCGAGAGTGATAAACCGCACAAAACAGTGCGACGCGCAAAATAGCGCGAGTAATAAACTGTACAGAACAGTGCGACGCCCAAAATAGCGCGAGTCATAAACTGAAAAAAATAGCGCGACGCACAAAATAGCGCGAGTGTGAATTGCACAAACCAGTGCGACGCGCAAAATAATGCGAGTGATAAACTGCAAAAAATTGTGTGACGCGGAAAATAGCGGGAGTGATAAACTGTAAAAAACCGTGCGATGCGCAAAATAGCGCGAGTGATAAACTGCACAAAACAGTGCGACGTGCAAAACAGCGCGAGTGATAAACTGTAAAAACTAGAGCGACGCGCAAAATAGCGACTGTGAACTACACAGAACAGTGCGACACACAACATAGCGCGAGTGATAAACTGCAAAAAACAGTGCGACGCGCAAAATAGCGCGAGTGATAAACTGTAAAAAACAGTGCGACGCCGAAAATAGCGCGAGTGGTAAACTGTAAAAAACAGTGTGACGCGCAAAATAGCACGAGTGTGAACTGCATAAAACAGTGCGACGTGCAAAATAGCGCGAGTGATAAACTGCACCAAACATTGTGACGCGCAAAATAGCGCAAGAGATAAACTGTGAAAAACTGTGCGACGCGCTAAATAGCGCGAGTGATAAACTGCATAAAACGGTGCGACGCGCAAAATAGCGCGAGTGATAAATTGTAAAAAACAGTGCGACGCCCAAAATAGCGCGAGTGATAAACTTTAAAAAATAGTGCGACGCAAAATAGCGCGAGTGATAAACTGCACAAAACAATGTAACGCGCAAAATAGCGCGAGTGTGAACTGCACAAAACAGTGCGACGCGCAAAATAGAGCGAGTGACAAACTGTAAAAATCAGTGCGACGCGCAAAACAACGCAAATGGTAAACTGCACAAAACTGTGCGACGCGCAAAACAGCGTGAGTGATAAATCGTAAAAAATAGTACGATGCGCAAAATAGCGCGAGTGTGAACTGCACAAAACAGTGCGACGCGCAAAATAGCTCGAGTGATAAACTGCACAAAACATTGCGACGCACAAAATAGCGCGGGTGATAAATTGTTAAAAACAGTGCGACACGCAAAATAGCGCGAGTGTGAACTGCACAAAACAGTGCAACGCGTAAAATAGCGAGAGTGTTAAACCGCACAAAACAGTGTGACGCGCAAAATAGCGCGAGTAATAAACTGTAAAAAACAGAGCGACGCCCAAAATAGCGCGAGTGATAAACTGAAAAAAACAGTGCGACGCGCAAAATAGCGCGAGCGTGAACTGCACAAAACAGTGCGACACGTAAAGTAGCGCGAGTGATAAACTGTAAAAAATAGTGCCACGCAAAAAATAGCACAAGTGACAATTGCACAAAACAGTGTGATGCGCAAAATAATGCGAGTGATAAACTACACAAAATTGTGCAACGCGCAAAATAGCGCGTGTGACAAACTGCACAAAACTGTGGGACGCGCAAAATAGCGGGAGTGATAAATTGTAAAAAACAGTGCGAGGCGCAAAATAGCGCGAGTGATAAACTGCACAAAATAGTTCGACGCGCAAAATAGCGCGAGTGATAAACTGTAAAAACCAGTGCGACGCGCAAAATAGCGAGTGTGAACTACACAAAACAGTGCGACACACAATATAGCGCGAGTGATAAACTGTAAAAAACCATGCGACGCCGAAAATAGCGCGAGTGGTAAACTGTAAAAAATAGTGCAACGCGCAAAATAGCACGAGTGTGAACTGCATAAAACAGTGCGACGCGCAAACTAGCGCCGGTGATAAACTTCACAAAACATTGCGACGCGCAAAATAGCGCGAGTGATAAACTGCACAAAACGGTGCGACGTGCAAAATAGCGCGAGTGATAAACTGCACAAAACGGAGCGACATGCAAAATAGCGCAAGTGATAAATTGTAAAAAACAGTGCGACGCAAAATAGCGGGAGTGATAAACTGCACAAAACAGTGCCACGTGCAAAATAACGCGAGTGTGAAATGCACAAAACAGTGCGACGCGCAAAATAGAGCGAGTGACAAACTGTAAAAAACAATGCTACGCCCAAAATAGCACGAGTGTGAACTGCACAAAACAGTCCGACGCGGAAAATAGCGCAAGTGATAAACTGCACACAACAGTGCGACGCGCAAAATAGCGTGAGTGATAAATGGTAAAAAACAATGCGATGCGCAGAATAGCGCGAATGTGAACTGCACAAAATAGTGCGACGCGCAAAATAGCTCTAGTTATAAAGTGCCCAAAACATTGCGACGCGCAAAATAGCGAGAGTGATAAACCGCACAAAACAGTGCGACGCGCAAAACAGCGCGAGCGATAAACTGTAAAAAACAGTGCCACGCGCAAAATAGCGCGAGTGATAAACCGCACAAAACAGTGCGATGTGCAAAATAGCGCGGCTGATAAACTGTTAAAAACAGTGCGACACGCAAAATAGCGCGAGTGTGAACTGCACAAAACAGTGCAACGCGCAACATAGCAAGAGTGTTAAATCGTACAAAACAGTGCGACGCGCAAAATAGCGCGAGTAATAAACTGTAAAAAACAGTGTGACGCCCAAAATAGCGCGAGTGATAAACTGTAAAAAACAGTGCGATGCGCAAAATAGCGCGAGTGTGAACTGCACAAAACTGTGTGACACGCAAAATAGCGCGAGTGATAAACTGTAAAAAATAGTGCGACGCACAAAATAGCGCGAGTGTGAATTGCACAAACCAGTGTGACGCGCAAAATAATGCGAGTGATAAACTGCACAAAACTGTGTGACGCGCAAAATAGCGCGAGTGATAAACTGCACAAACCTGTGTGACGCGCAAAATAGCAGGAGTGATAAATTGTAAAAAACAGTGCGATGCGCAAAATAGCGCGAGTGATACTGCACAAAACAGTGCAACGCGCAAAATAGCGCGAGTGATAAACCCTAAAAACAAGTGCGACGCGCCAGATAGGGAGTGCGAACTACACAAAACAGTGCGACACACAAAGTAGCGCGAGTGATAAACTGCACAAAACAGTGCGACGCGCAAAATAATGCGAGTGTGAACTGCATAAAACAGTGCGACGTGCAAAATAGCGCAAGTGTGAACTGCATAAAATAGTGCGACGCCCAAAATAGCGCGCGTGGTAAACTGTTAAAAACAGTGCGACGTGCAAAATAGCGCGTGTGTGAACTGCACAAAACAATGCGACACGCAAAATAGCACGAGTCATAAATTGTAAAAAACAGTGCGACGCCCAAAATAGCGCAAGTGATAAACTTTAAAAAACAGTGCGACGCGCAAAATAGCGCGAGTGATAAACTGCACAAAACAGTGCAACATGCAAAATAGCGCGATTGTGACCTGCACAAAACAGTGCGACGCTCAAAATAGAGCGAGTGATATACTGTAAAAAACAATGCGACGCGCAAAATAGCGCTAGTGATAAACTGTTAAAAACAGTGCAACGCGCAAAATTGCGCGAGTGTGAACTTCACAAAACAGTGCGACGCGCAAAATAGCGAGAGTGATAAACTGCACAAAGCAGTGTGACGCGCAAAATAGCGCGAGTGATAAACTGTAAAAAACAATGCAACGCCCAAAATAGCGCGAGTGATAAACTAAAAAAAACAGTGCCACGAGCAAAATAGCATGAGTGATAAATTGTTAAAAACAGCGCGACGCACAAAATAGCGTGAGTGTGAATGGCACAAAACAGTGCAACGCGCAAAATAGGAGAGTGATAAACCGCACAAAACAGTGCGACGAGCAAAATAGCGCGAGTAATAAACTGTAAAAAACAATGCGACGCCCAAAATAGCGTGAGTGATAAACTGTAAAAAACAGTGCGACGCGCAAAATACTGCGAGTGTGAACTGCACAAAACTGTGCGACACGCAAAATAGCGCGAGTGATAAACTGTAAAAAATTGTGCGACGGACAAAATAGCGTGAGTGTGAAGTGCACAAACCAGTGCGACGCGCAAAATAATGCGAGTGATAAACTGCACAAAACTGTGTGACGCGCAAAATAGCGCGAGTGATAAACTGCACAAAACTGTGTGACGCGCAAAATAGCGGGATTGATAAATTGTAAAAAAAGGTGCGATGCGCAAAATAGCGCGAGTGATAAACTGCACAAAACAGTGTGACGCGCAAAATAGCGCAAGTGATAAACTGTAAAAACCAGTGCGACGCGCAGAATAGGGAGTGTGAACTACACAAAACAGTGCGACACACAAAGTAGCGCGAGTGATAAACTGCAAAAAACAGTGCGACGCGCAAAACAGGGCGAGTGTGAACTGCATAAAACAGTGCGACGCGCAAAATAGCGCGAGTGTGAACTGCATAAAACAGTGCGACGCGCAAAATAGCGCGAGTGATAAACTGCACAAAACATTGCGACGCGCAAAATAGCGCGAGTGATAAACTGTTAAAAACAGTGCGACGCGCAAAATAGCACGAGTCTGAACTGCACAAAACAGTGCGACGCGCAAAATAGCGCGAGTGATAAACTGCACAAAATCGTGCGACGCGCAAAATAGCGCGAGTGATAAATTGTAAAAAACAGTGCGACGCCCAAAATAGCGCCATTGATAAACTTTAAAAAATAGTGCGACGCGCAAAATAGCGCGAGTGATAAACTGCACAAAACAGTGCAACATGCAAAATACCGCGAGTGTGAACTGCACAAAACAGTGCGACGCGCAAAATAGAGCCAGTGAGATACTATAAAAAACATTGCGACGCGCAAAATTGCCCGACTGATAAACTGTTAAAACCAGTGCGACGCGCAAAATAGCGAGAGTGATAAACTGCACAAAACAGTGCGGCGCGTAAAATAGCGCGAGTAATAAACTTTAAAAAACAATGCGACGCCCAAAATAGCGTAAGTGATAAACTGTAAAAAACGGTGCCACGAGCAAAATAGCACGAGTGATAAATTGTTAAAAACAGTGCGACGCACAAAATAGCGCGAGTGTGAACTGCACAAAACAGTGCGACGCGCAAAATAGAGCGAGTGATATACTGTAAAAAGCAATGCGACGCGCAAAATAGCGCGAGTGATAAACTGTTAAAAACAGTGCGACGCGCAAAATAGCGAGAGTGATAAACTGCACAAAACAGTGCGACGTGCAAAATAGCGCGAGTGATAAACTTTAAAAAACAATGCGACGCCCAAAATAGCGCAAGTGATAAGCTGTAAAAAATAGTGCCACGAGCAAAATAGCATGACTGATAAATTGTTAAAAACAGTGCGACGCAGAAAATAGCGCGAGTGTGAACCGCATAAAACAGTGCAACGCGCAAAATAGCGAGAGTGATGAACTGCCCAAAACAGCGCGACACGCAAAATAGCGCGAGTAATAAACTGTACAGAACAGTGCGACGCCCAAAATAGCGCGAGTGATAAACTGTAAATAACAGTGCGACGCGCAAAATATCGCGAGTGTGAACTGCACAAAACTATGCGACACGCAAAATAGCGCGAGTGATAAACTGTAAAAAATAGTGCGACGCACAAAATAGCGCGAGTGTGAATTGCACAAACCAGTGCGACGCGCAAAATAATGCTAGTGATAAACGGCAAAAAATTGTGTGACGCGCAAAATAGCGGGAGTGATAAACTGTAAAAAGCAGTGCGATGCGCAAAATAGCGCGAGTGATAAACTGCACAAAACAGTGCGACGCGCAAAATAGCGCGAGTGATAAACTGTAAAAACCAGTGCGACGCGCAGAATAGGGAGTGTGAACTACACAAAACAGTGCGACACACAAAGTAGCGCGAGTGATAAACTGCACAAAACAGTGCGACGCGCAAAATAGCGCGAGTATGAACTGCATAAAACAGTGCGACGCGCAAAATAGCGCGAGTGATAAACTGCACAAAACATTGCGACGCACAAAATAGCGCGAGTGATAAACTGTTAAAAACAGTGCGACGCGCAAAATAGCGCGAGTGATAAATTGTAAAAAATAGTGCGACGCCCAAAATAGCGCAAGTGATAAGCTTTAAAAAACAGTGCGACACGCAAAATAGCCCGAGTGATAAACTGCACAAAACAGTGCAACATGCAAAATAGCGCGAGTGTGAACTGCACAAAACTGTGCGACGTGCAAAATAGAGCGAGTGATATACTGTAATAAACAATGCAACGCGCAAAATAGCGCGAGTGATAAACTGTTAAAAACAGTGCGACGCGCAAAATAGTGCGAGTGTGAACTTCACAAAATAGTGCGACGCGCAAAATAACGAGAGTGATAAACTGCACAAAACAGTGCGACGCGCAAAATAGCGCGAGTGATAAACTGTAAAAAACAATGCGACGCCCATAATAGCGTGAGTGATAAACTGTAAAAAATAGTGCCACGAGCAAAATAGTATGAGTGTTAAATTGTTAAAAACAGTGCGACGCACAAAATAGCGCGAGTGTGAACTGCACAAAACAGTGCAACGCGCAAAATAGCGAGAGTGATAAACCGCACAAAACAGTGCGACGCGCAAAATAGCGCGAGTAATAAACTGTAAAAAAACAGTGCGACGCCCAAAATAGCGTGAGTGATAAACTGTAAAAAACAGTGCGATGCGCAAAATAGCGCGAGTGTGAACTGCACAAAATTGTGCGACACGCAAAATAGCGTGAGTGATAAACTGTAGAAAATAGTGCGACGCCCAAAATAGCGCGAGTGTGAATTGCACAAACCAGTGCGACGCGCAAAATAATGCGAGTGATAAATTGCACAAAACTGTGTGACGCACAAAATAGCGCGAGTGATAAACTGCACAAAACTGTGTGACGCGCAAGATAGAGCGAGTGTGAACTGCACAAAACAACTTAGCTGATACACACAACACATAAAATAAATAAACACACAACACACGGTTGGGATTTATAATAAACGGTCGAATGCTGGATACACTGTTTCTCAACCACTGATCACTGATCATGAACCATTGCCCCTAGGCCTGAATCTGATACCCACAGACAACTGATTCTCAAAACACTGATACTGATGCCCTCAGGCTTGATACTTAAACTTGCAAACTGATCTGTACGTTCCCTGCAGAGTTACACTCTAAAGCACATAGCAGATAAATGAGAACCAAAACACCCCTATATTGGGGTAGGGTTTCCCTGTCCTATTTTGTCAGGAACTAGGATTTCACTATGCACGCAGCGGTTTCAAACAACTTAGCATCGGGTAAGCAACCTGTCCTAGTTTGGAATGGTCACTATGGATTCCGAATATGCACTAGGTCGAATGGTCAAAAGAGGGTGCCCCGGTAAAAACCGGGGTTTGTGTTCCCATACTGGCAGAGCCCGCAACCGGTCAGCCTTATGGACATGCCTTGACAAGACAAGCCTCCAGCAAACCGCTCAGGAATAGCAGATGGCCAACACGGTGTCCTAGGCGCACCAATGCACATGCAATGCAAAGAAACACATAAGTGTAGTCAAAATAGGATATCACGAGTTCGAGTCAAGCTCTCTAAACTCCCCAGCAGAGTCGCCAGAAACTGTAGAAAATCCGGGAGGGACCTCGCTACAGCTCGGACTCTCCTTGCGTGAGTTGCGGTTCTTAATCTGAACCAAAGAGTCCACCTCTGGCAAATCGTTTTGAAGAAAAACTGATTTTTGAAAAGTAGTGCCAAACATGGACTGCTTTGCCAGATTACAGAGTCGCCACCTAAATATTTTAAAATGGGGAAATTTAGGAAACCCTGACTCGGTGCCGAAGGCCACGTGTCCGTCATCACCAAAGTGATCTTGGCTCGGGAGCTCGGGTACGATCGGGGAAGGTCAGCTATGAGCACCCCCTCTCGCCCGGTCCGAAGACCGGCCTTTACTAACCGTGATATCCAATTTTGAAAACGTTATGTGTTCTTATTCCGGTTAATTAGCCTCGAATTACTATGTTATGCGCACAGCAAACAAGTATAGACCAAATCGCCTAAATTGGAACAAAACATCGCATGTTTGTTTTGAAAATGGTTTGCTACTCGCAAGTAGGCTAAAATGCAGATTTTGCCACCCTCGAGTGGGCTTAAAATTCACAGTTTTAATGTATTATCCCAATTCAGGCAATTCGACCTCCATCCACAGGCATTCAAGCAGTTATATCACATAAGCAACTAGCCTCATGGTAATCATACTGTCATGGCAACACTCACACGCATGCAAGGATGCTTAAGCATAAAAGCTCACCTAGTACTCCAAGCCAAAACAGAAGCTTATTAGAAATCCATGCGTGGACCTAAGCATACTGAAATGTCTAATGTAACACATACAAGGATGTAATCTAGGCAGGCTCGGCTATCCTAAACATGGCATATGAAATGCTACAAATAACACGTATTCAATTTGGAATTGAAATACAATGCAGTTTGTATGATGTACCGAGCCCGCTGCATGTCAACAAATGCATGGATGCACGCATGCATTGCATAAGGTATGCTAAAATAAACGTGCCCTAATGCTAACCATCAAAGCAGGTAAATAAAAGGGAGAAAGAAATGGGGGTTGGAAGACATACACCCACTCACACACACTTATTACAATTTTGCCCTCGCTCGGAGGGACCAAAATAATAATACAGTCCCAAGAGAATAAACGAATAAATTAAATATTACAAAATTCTAACTATTAAAATTAAAGCAGATAAATGAAAGAAAAGGGGCCTCAGCCCTGCCTTGGGGCGCGCGAATGATGCATGCTCGATCCGACTTGCCCAGAAAACCCGTGTCATGGCATTGCTGCTTCTGTTTTTACTGCCTTGCCTCTCCAAAAATTCCCAAAGCTTCAGGACACCTTCTAAATGATCTGCAATAACCCACCGGCTGGGGGAAGTGATCACCGGTTGCTGCAATTGACCACCGGCTGCATGTGGGGTTTATCGGCACAAAAACAGTGCCGGTCGGCACAATATACTGCCGACCGGCAGAAATTCCCTGCAGCAGACAGTTTGACAGCAGCAGCAAGACAGCAAAGCATGGCATGGGTTTTGGGGGACATGTAAGCATGGTCATTGCCTCCTATCATGCTTGGGGACTCAAGGAGGCAAGACCCTTGGTTCTTGGGCCACCAATAGTGCATCTTGATGCATGATAACCCTAAGAACCAAGGTTGCATTTTGATATGAAAATGCATGCAACACAAAAATGCTAACTAAGTCCCTATCATGCCAATATCAAGGGCCTTAGTGACATGGAAATTGAGGTGTGCTTTGTCACTTGAAGTACGAACACCCCTCATTTTCCATACTTGGTTTGACACCCCAAACCAAGTGATGAAATGCAACTTATGCAAACATGCAAACATGCCAACATGGACCATGGGAGCCAAGATGCTAGAATATGCAAGGCATAAAAAAAGTCACGCAAAGAGGGACCAATTAAGCATAGAACTAGCATGCGCTCAAGGCTTCATTGACTAAACATGCAACAACCATGAAATGAGCATACAATGGTGGACCAAACACAATGAGGCAGCCCTCAAACTCCTCTAAAACAGTGGCAAAAAAAAATGCCTCAAAACATGATTAAAATGCTACACAAGCATGCTAGTCAATGGACCTAAGTCTAAGGCACCAAAGAGAGTAACTTGACACCACTTACACAACCACTCACGACATGCATCTAACAACCAAAAATAGACTTTTAGCATGTGAAATGACACCCAAACCCCATATATGGCAGCCCCAAAAATGCATCAAACATGGAAACATGCACAATGCTCATTCCTAGACATACAAGAGCATGCCCTTATGGCATGAAAAAGGCTACACATGCATATATACAAGCATGATTTATGGACTGAAAAATGACCCTAGATGATGCCAAATCATGGGATCAAGACAAGTTAAGCATGCTAGGAGCCAAAACATACAAGGCTTACAAGCCTAAAGTACAAAACAACCATGTTAAGCACACTATTCATGGCAAAATCAGTGGCTCACAACCCTTATACGTGGCAAAACAAGACCAACATCATCAAGATATTAGGCTAAAACATGGAGGCATATGAGGCTAAACACATGGCACATTTGTAAGCAAAGTAAAGCATTGCTAAGCTAGTATGAAAGGCATGTTAAAGGCTACAAATCCAACCTAAAACAGAGATCAAACATGACCTAAAACACACAGTAAAGCTCTGAAATGAGACCAAGAACAAGCAAGTATGCATGCTAGAGCTTCATACAAGCAAGGCCTACAAGCCAAAATACAAGGCAACCAAACCAAGCATCCTATACATGACTAAATCAATGCCTCACAACCCTCATGCATGGTAAAGAGATGCTAAAACCTCCATGAAACCAAGCTAAAACATGAAAGAGTCAAAGCTTAAAAGCATGGCATGTCTCCAAGCATAAAAGGGCATTTCAAAGCAAGTACAAGATACATTCTAAGGGCCATCAATCCGACCAAAAACAGAGGTTAGATGTGACCTAAAACACCCTAAAAAGTTCTGAAATGAAGGCAAATACAAACATTCATGCATGCTATGCTATGAGCCCAAAACAAAGGCAAGTAAAGGACCAAAGGGAGAGGGGTGTCCCTCCCCTATATGAGACTCAAAAAAAAAATCATTCTCACCACTGAAAATCCACCGGTTTTCAGTGGTGAGAAGGCCAAAGAACACCAAACAAAGAGGGCTTAAGCAAAGGCACCAAAAGTGGCCATATAAGGCCTAATAGGATGAATCTTTGCTCAAACCAAAAAAAGACCTTAATGAAGGTTCAAGAACAAGTAAAAACAAGACTTTTTTATCTTAAACACAAACTCAAAAACACAAAGTAAAGAGGGTAGAAAAAGGTTGCAAGAATGGGGAATATAAAGCAAGATTCTTACCCTTGATGATCCCTTGAAAAACAGAGGTTGCAGCCACTCTCTAATGCTCAAAACCAGTCCAAAACCAACACAAACAACCTCCTAAGTCTCTCAATCTCGAGCTAAGGTGTAATGGTGTGTGTAAAGGAGCAAAAATGAGGTAAAACTACACTTTTTGGCCTAAAAACACACACACAAGAGGAGAGAGAGGGAGGTATATATATATATGGATGTATATCAGAGATATATGTATAATGCTCTGGTTTTGGCTCTCAAAAGGCTAACCCTTATCCAAGAGGAAGAGCTCTCCTCTTATAGGCAAAGAATGCTTAGCAACTAAGCAAGCCAAGGGTTCATCCCTCCATACACGTGTATGGAGGGGAGCAAAACACTTTACAGCTGTGAGAAAATATCTCATAAAGCAAGTGTACAGTGCTCGGCCGGCAAAGAGTATCAAATGGCAAAATTTAGTGCTGGTCGGCACAAAATAGTGCCGGTCGGCACAATAAAGTGCCGATAGAAGCTTCCGCCAGCCAGTGGCCTCTAGCCCCAGCCGGTGGTGTGTAGGGATGCCTCATAAGGCATTCCCTGCCCTCTCATGGCAAAACACAAGTGTTTGGTGCAAGACCAAACACAACTGGTCGAGTTCGGAGGTCCTGAGGCAGGGCGCGCGCAGCCGAGAACTCCGGGAACTCCAAACGAACACACACATGGATGATCACCGAGTGTTCAAACGGTGACGTCCGAGTCTTGAGGACGGTCAAAAATGGGGTGTCTACACAGTGCGACGCGCAAAATAGCGCGAGTGATAAACTGTAAAAAACAATGCGATGCCCAAAATAGAACGAGTGATAAACTGTAAAAAATAGTGCCACGAGCAAAATAGCCTGAGTGATAAATTGTAAAAAACAGTGCGACGCACAAAATAGCGCGAGTGTGAACTGCACAAAACAGTGCAACGTGCAAAATAGCGAGAGTGATAAACCGCACAAAACAGTGCGACGCGCAAAATAGCGCGAGTAATAAACTGTAAAAAACAGTGCGACGCCCAAAATAGCGCGAGTGATAAACTGTAAAAAACAGTGCGACGCGTAAAATAACGCGAGTGTGAACAGCACAAAACTGTGCGACACGCAAAATAGCGCGAGTGATAAACTGTAAAAAATAGTGCGATGCACAAAATAGTGCGAGTGTGAATTGCACAAACCAGTGCGACGCGCAAAATAATGGGATCGATAAACTGCACAAAACTGTGTGACGCGCAAAATAGCGCGAGTGGTAAACTGCACAAAACTGTGTGACGCGCAAAATAGCACGAGTGATAAACTGTAAAAAACAGTGCGATGTGCAAAATAGCGCGAGTGATAAACTGCACAAAATAGTGCGATGCGCAAAATAGCGCGAGTGATAAACTGTAAAAACCAGTGCGACGGGCAGAATAGGGAGTTTGAACTACACAAAACAGTGCGATACACAAAGTAGCGCGAGTGATAAACTGCACAAAACAGTGCGACGCGCAAAATAGCGCGAGTGTGAACTGCATAAAACAGTGCGACGCGCAAAATTGCGCGAGTGATAAACTGCACAAAACATTGCGACGCGCAAAATAGCGCGAGTGATAAACTGTTAAAAATAGTGCGACGCGCAAAATAGCGCAAGTTTGAACTGCACAAAACAGTGCGATGCACAAAATAGCGCGGGTGATAAACTGCACAAAACAGTGCGACGCCCAAAATAGCGCAAGTGATAAACTTTAAAAAACAGTGCGACGCGCAAAATAGCGCGAGTGATAAACTGCACAAAACAGTGCAACATGCAAAATAGCGCGAGTGTGAACTACACAAAACTGTGCGACGCGCAAAATAGAGCGAGTGATATACTGTAAAAAACAATGCGACGCGCAAAATAGCGCGAGTGATAAACTGTTAAAAACAGTGCGACGCGCAAAATAGCGCGAGTGTGAACTTCACAAAACAGTGCGACGCGCAAAATAGCGAGAGTGATAAACTGCACAAAACAGTGCGACACGCAAAATAGCGCAAGTGATAAACTTTAAAAAACAATGCGACGCGCAAAATAGCGCGAGTGATAAACTGTTAAAAACAGTGCGACACGCAAAATAGCGCGAGTGATAAACTGTAAAAAATAGTGCCACGAGCAAAATAGCATGAGTGATAAATTGTTAAAAAGAGTGCGACGCACAAAATAGCGCGAGTGTGAACTGCACAAAACAGTACAACGCGCAAAATAGCGAGAGTGATAAACCGCACAAAACAGTGCGACGCGCAAAATAGCGCGAGTAATAAACTGTAAAAAACAGTGCGACGCCCAAAATAGCGCGAGTGATAAACTATAAAAAATAGTGCGACGCGCAAAATAGCGCGAGTGTGAACTGCACAAAACTGTGTGACACGCAAAATAGCGCGAGTGATAAACTGTAAAAAATAGTGCGACGCACAAAATAGTGCGAGTGTGAATTGCACAAACCAGTGGGACACGCAAAATAATGCGAGGGATAAACTGCACAAAACTGTGTGACGCGCAAAATAGCGGGAGTGATAAATTGTAAAAAACAGTGCGAGGCGCAAAATAGCGCGAGTGATAAAATGCACAAAACAGTGCGACGCGCAAAATAGCGCGAGTGATAAACTGTAAAAACCAGTGCGACGCGCAGAATAGGGAGTGTGAACTACACAAAACAGTGTGACACACAAAGTAGCGCGAGTGATAAACTGCACAAAACAGTGCGACGCGCAAAATAGCGCGAGTGTGAACTGCATAAAACAGTGCGACGCGCAAAATAGCGCGAGTGATAAACTGTTAAAAACAGTGCGACGCGCAAAATAGCGCGAGTGTGAACTTCACAAAACAGTGCGACGCGCAAAATAGCGAGAGTGATAAACTGCACAAAACAGTGCGACGCGCAAAATAGCGCGAGTGATAAACTGTAAAAAACAATGCGATGCCCAAAATAGCACGAGTGATAAACTGTAAAAAATAGTGCCACGAGCAAAATAGCATGAGTGATAAATTGTTAAAAACAGTGCGAGGCACAAAATAGCGCGAGTGTGAACTGCACAAAACAGTGCAACGCGCAAAATAGCGAGAGTGATAAACCGCACAAAACTGTGCGACGCGCAAAATAGTGCCAGTAATAAAATGTAAAAAACAGTGCGACGCCCAAAATAGCGCGAGTGATAAACTGTAAAAAATAGTGCGACGCACAAAATAGCGCGAGTGTGAATTGCACAAACCAGTGCGACACGCAAAATAATGCGAGGGATAAACTGCACAAAACTGTGTGACAAGCAAAATAGCGGGAGTGATAAATTGTAAAAAACAGTGCGATGCGCAAAATAGCGCGGGTGATAAAATGCACAAAACAGTGCGACGCGCAAAATAGCGCGAGTGATAAACTGTAAAAACCAGTGCGACGCGCAAAATAGGGAGTGTGAACTACACAAAACAGTGTGACACACAAAGTAGCGCGAGTGATAAACTGCACAAAACAGTGCGACGCGCAAAATAGCGCGAGTGTGAACTGCATAAAACAGTGCGACGCGCAAAATAGCGCGAGTGATAAACTGTTAAAAACAGTGCGACGCGCAAAATAGCGCGAGTGTGAACTGCACAAAACAGTGCGACGCGCAAAATAGCGAGAGTGATAAACTGCACAAAACAGTGCGACGCGCAAAATAGCGCGAGTGATAAACTGTAAAAAACAATGCGATGCCCAAAATAGCACGAGTGATAAACTGTAAAAAATAGTGCCACGAGGAAAATAGCATGAGTGATAAATTGTTAAAAACAGTGCGAGGCACAAAATAGCGCGAGTGTGAACTGCACAAAACAGTGCAACGCGCAAAATAGCGAGAGTGATAAACCGCACAAAACTGTGTGACGCGCAAAATAGTGCGAGTAATAAACTGTAAAAAACAGTGCGACGCCCAAAATAGCGAGAGTGATAAACTGTAAAAAATAGTGCGACGCGCAAAATAGCGCGAGTGTGAACTGCACAAAACTGTGCGACACGCAAAATAGCGCGAGTGATAAACTGTAAAAAATAGCGCGACGCACAAAATAGCGCGAGTGTGAATTGCACAAACCAGTGCGACGTGCAAAATAATGCGAGGGATAAACTGCACAAAACTGTGTGACGCGCAAAATAGCGGGAGTGATAAATTGTAAAAAACAATGCGATGCGCAAAATAGCGCGAGTGATAAACTGCACAAAACAGTGCGACGCGCAAAATAGCGCGAGTGATAAACTGTTAAAAACAGTGTGACGCGCAAAATAGCGCGAGTGTGAACTTCACAAAACAGTGCGACGCGCAAAAAAGCGAGAGTGATAAACTGCACAAAACAGTGCAACGCGAAAAATAGCGCGAGTGATAAACTGTTAAAAACAATGCGATGCCGAAAGTAGCACGAGTGATAAACTGTAAAAAATAGTGCCACGAGCAAAATAGCATGAGTGATAAATTGTTAAAAATAGTGCGACGCACAAAATAGCGCGAGTGTGAACTGTACAAAACAGTACAACGCGCAAAATAGCGAGAGTGATAAACTGCACAAAACAGTGCGACGCGCAAAATAGCGCGAGTAATAAACTGTAAAAAACAGTGCGACGCCCAAAATAGCGCGAGTGATAAACTGTAAAAAACAGTGCGACGCGCAAAATAGCGCGAATGTGAACTGCAAAAAACTGTGCGACACGCAAAATAACACGAGTGATAAGCTGTAAAAAATAGTGCGACGCACAAAATAGCGCGAGTGTGAATTGCACAAACCAGTGCGACGCGCAAAATAATGCGAGTGATAAACTGCACAAAACTGTATGACGCGCAAAATAGCGCGAGTGGTAAACTGCACAAAACTGTCTGACGCGCAAAATAGCGGGAGTGATAAATTGTAAAAAACAGTGCGATGCGCAAAATAGCGCGAGTGATAAACTGTAAAACTAGTGCGACGCGCAGAATAGGGAGTGTGAACTACACAAAACAGTGCGACACACAAAGTAGCGCGAGTGATAAACTGCACAAAACAGTGCGACGCGCAAAATAGCGAGAGTGTGAACTGCATAAAACAGTGCGACGCGCAAAATAGCGCAAGTGTGAACTGCATAAAACAGTGCGACGCGGAAAATAGCGCGAGTGATAAACTGCACAAAACATTGCGACGCGCAAAATAGCGCGAGTGATAAACTGTTAAAAACAGTGCGACGCGCAAAATAGCGCAAGTGTGAACTGCACAAAACAGTGCGATGGGCAAAATAGCGCGGGTGATAAACTGCACAAAACAGTGCGACGCCCAAAATAGTGCAAGTGATAAACTTTAAAAAACAGTGCGACGCGCAAAATAGCGCGGGTGACAAACTGCACAAAACAGTGCAACATGCAAAATAGCGCGAGAGTGAACTACACAAAACAGTGCGACGCGCAAAATAGAGCGAGTGATATACTGTAAAATACAATGCGACGCCCAAAATAGCGCGAGTGATAAACTGTAAAAAACAGTGCCACGAGCAAAATATCATGAGTGATAAATTGTTAAAAACAGTGCGACGCCCAAAATAGCGCGAGTGTCAACTGCACAAACAGTTCAACGCGCAAAATAGCGAGAGTGATAAACCGCACAAAACAGTGCGACGCGCAAAATAGCGCGAGTAATAAACTGTAAAAAACAGTGCGACGCCCAAAATAGCGCGAGTGATAAACTGTAAAAAATAGTGCGACGCGCAAAATAGCGCGAGTGTGAACTGCACAAAACTGTGCGACACGCAAAATAGCGCGAGTGATAAACTGTAAAAAATAGTGGGACGCACAAAATAGCGCGAGTGCGAATTGCACAAACCAGTGCGACGCGCAAAATCATGCGAGTGATAAACTGCACAAAACTGTGTGACGCGCAAAATAGCGCGAGTGATAAATTGTAAAAAACAGTGCGATGCGCATAATAGCGCGAGTGATAAACTGCACAAAACAGTGCGACGCGCAAAATAGCGAAAGTGATAAACTGCACAAAACAGTGTGACGCGCAAAATAGCGCGAGTGATAAACTGTCAAAAACAATGCGATGCCCAAAATAGCATGAGTGATAAACTGTAAAAAATAGTGCCACGAGCAAAATAGCATGAGTGATAAATTGTTAAAAATAGTGCGACGCACAAAATAGCGCGAGTGTGAACTGCACAAAACAGTGCAACGCGCAAAATAGCGAGAGTGATAAACCTTACAAAACAGTGCGACGCGCAAAACAGCGCGAGTAATAAACTGTAAAAAACAGTGCGACGCCCAAAATAGCGCGAGTGATAAACTGTAAAAAACAGTGCGACGCGCAAAATAGCGTGAGTGTGAACTGCACATGACTGTGCGACGCGCAAAATATCGTGAGTGATAAACTGTAAAAATAGTGCGACGCACAAAATAGCGGGAGTGTGATTTGCACAAACCAGTGTGACGCGCAAAATAATGCGAGTGATAAACGGCACAAAACTATGTGACGCGCAAAATAGCGCGAGTGGTAAACTGCACAAAACTGTGTGACGCGCAAAATAGCGGGAGTGATAAATTGTAAAAAACAGTGCGATGCGCAAAATAGCGCGAGTGATAAACTGTAAAAACCAGTGCGACGCGCAGAATAGGGAGTGTGAACTACACAAAACAGTGCGACACACAAAGTAGCGCGAGCGATAAACTGCACAAAGCAGTGCGACGCGCAAAATAGCGAGAGTGTGAACTGCATAAAACAGTGCGACGCGCAAAATAGCGCTAGTGTGAACTGCATAAAATAGTGCAACGCGCAAAATAGCGCGAGTGATCAACTACACAAAACATTGCGACGCGCAAAATAGCGCGAGTGATAAACTGTTAAAAACAGTGCGACGCGCAAAATAACGCAAGTGTGAACTGCACAAAACAGTGCGATGCGCAAAATAGCGCGGGTGATAAACTGCACAAAACAGTGCGACGCCCAAAATAGCGCAAGTGATAAACTTTAAAAACAGTGCGACGCGCAAAATATCGCGAGTGATAAACTGCACAAAACAGTGCAACATGCAAAATAGTGCGAGTGTGAACTACACAAAACAGTGCGACGCGCAAAATAGAGCGAGTGATATACTGTAAAAAACAATGCGACGCGCAAAATAGCGCGAGTGATAAACTGTTAAAAACGGTGCGACGCGCAAAATAGCGCGAGTGTGAACTTCACAAAACAGTGCGACGCGCAAAATAGCGAGAGTGATAAACTGCACAAAACAGTGCGACACGCAAAATAGCGCGAGTGATAAACTGTAAAAAACAATGCGACGCCCAAAATAGCGCGAGTGATAAACTGTAAAAAACAGTGCCACGAGCAAAATAGCATGAGTGATCAATTGTTAAAAACAGTGCGACGCACAAAATAGCACGAGTGTGAACTGCACAAAACAGTACAACGCGCAAAATAGCGAGAGTGATAAACCGCACAAAACAGTGCGACGCGCAAAATAGCGCGAGTAATAAATTGTAAAAAACAGTGCGACGCCCAAAATAGCGCGAGTGATAAACTGTAAAAAATAGTGCGACGCGCAAAATAGCGCGAGTGTGAACTGCACAAAACTGTGCGACACACAAAATAGCGCGAGTGATAAACTGTAAAAAATAGTGCGACGCACAAAATAGCGCGAGTGTGAATTGCACAAACCAGTGCGACACGCAAAATAATGCGAGGAATAAACTGCATAAAACTGTGTGACGCGTAAAATAGCGGGAGTGATAAATTGTAAAAAACAGTGCGATGCGCAAAATAGCGCGAGTGATAAAATGCACAAAACAGTGCGACACGCAAAATAGCGCGAGTGATAAACTGTAAAAACCAATGCGACGCGCAGAATAGGGAGTGTGAACTACACAAAACAGTGTGACACACAAAGTAGCGCAAGTGATAAACTGCACAAAACAGTGCGACGCGCAAAATAGCGCAAGTGTGAACTGCATAAAACAGTGCGACGCGCAAAATAGCGCGAGTGATAAACTGTTAAAAACAGTGCGACGCGCCAAATAGCGCGAGTGTGAACTGCACAAAACAGTGCAACGCGCAAAATAGCGAGAGTGATAAACCGCACAAAACTGTGCGACGCGCAAAATAGCGCGAGTAATAAACTGTAAAAAACAGTGCGACGCCCAAAATAGCGCGAGTGATAAACTGTAAAAAATAGTGCGACGCGCAAAATAGCGCGAGTGTGAACTGCACAAAACTGTGCGACACGCAAAATAGCGCGAGTGATAAACTGTAAAAAATAGTGCGACGCACAAAATAGCGCGACTGTGAATTGCACAAACCAGTGCGACGCGCAAAATAATGCGAGTGATAAACTGCCCAAAACTGTGTGACGCGCAAAATAGCGCGAGTGGTAAACTACACAAAACTGTGTGACGCGCAAAATAGATGGTGTGATAAATTGTAAAAAACAGTGCGATGCGCAAAATAACGCGAGTGATAAACTGTAAAAACCAGTGCGACGTGCAGAATAGGGAGTGTGAACTACACAAAACAGTGCGACACACAAAGTAGCGCGAGTGATAAACTGCACAAAACAGTGCGACGCGCAAAATAGCGCGAGTGTGAACTGCATAAAACAGTGCGACGCGCAAAATAGCGCCAGTGTGAACTGCATAAAACAGTGCGACGCGCAAAATAGCGCGAGTGATAAACTGCACAAAACATTGCGACGCGCAAAATAGCGCGAGTGAGAAACTGTTAAAATCAGTGCGACGCGCAAAATAGCGCCAGTGTGAACTGCACAAAACAGTGCGATGCGTAAAATAGCGCAGGTGATAAACTGCACAAAACAGTGCGACGCCCAAAATAGCGCAAGTGATAAACTTTAAAAACAGTGCGACGCGCAAAATAGCGCGAGTGATAAACTGCACAAAACAGTGCAACATGCAAAATAGTGCGAGTGTGAACTACACAAAACAGTGCGACGCGCAAAATAGAGCGAGTGATATACTGTAAAAAACAATGCGACGCGCAAAATAGCGCGAGTGATAAACTGTTAAAAACAGTGCGACGCGCAAAATAGCGCGAGTGTGAACTTCACAAAACAGTGCGACGCGCAAAATAGCGAGAGTGATAAACTGCACAAAACAGTGCGACACGCAAAATAGCGCGAGTGATAAACTGTAAAAAACAATGCGACGCCCAAAATAGCGCGAGTGATAAACTGTAAAAAACAGTGCCACGAGCAAAATAGCATGAGTGATCAATTGTTAAAAACAGTGCGACGCACAAAATAGCACGAGTGTGAACTGCACAAAACAGTACAACGCGCAAAATAGCGAGAGTGATAAACCGCACAAAACAGTGCGACGCGCAAAATAGCGCGAGTAATAAATTGTAAAAAACAGTGCGACGCCCAAAATAGCGCGAGTGATAAACTGTAAAAAATAGTGCGACGCGCAAAATAGCGCGAGTGTGAACTGCACAAAACTGTGCGACACACAAAATAGCGCGAGTGATAAACTGTAAAAAATAGTGCGACGCACAAAATAGCGCGAGTGTGAATTGCACAAACCAGTGCGACACGCAAAATAATGCGAGGAATAAACTGCATAAAACTGTGTGACGCGTAAAATAGCGGGAGTGATAAATTGTAAAAAACAGTGCGATGCGCAAAATAGCGTGAGTGATAAAATGCACAAAACAGTGCGACGCGCAAAATAGCGCGAGTGATAAACTGTAAAAACCAATGCGACGCGCAGAATAGGGAGTGTGAACTACACAAAACAGTGTGACACACAAAGTAGCGCGAGTGATAAACTGCACAAAACAGTGCGACGCGCAAAATAGCGCAAGTGTGAACTGCATAAAACAGTGCGACGCGCAAAATAGCGCGAGTGATAAACTGTTAAAAACAGTGTGACGCGCCAAATAGCGCGAGTGTGAACTGCACAAAACAGTGCAACGCGCAAAATAGCGAGAGTGATAAACCGCACAAAACTGTGCGACGCGCAAAATAGCGCGAGTAATAAACTGTAAAAAACAGTGCGACGCCCAAAATAGCGCGAGTGATAAACTGTAAAAAATAGTGCGACGCGCAAAATAGCGCGAGTGTGAACTGCACAAAACTGTGCGACACGCAAAATAGCGCGAGTGATAAACTGTAAAAAATAGTGCGACGCACAAAATAGCGCGATTGTGAATTGCACAAACCAGTGCGACGCGCAAAATAATGCGAGTGATAAACTGCCCAAAACTGTGTGACGCGCAAAATAGCGCGAGTGGTAAACTACACAAAACTGTGTGACGCGCAAAATAGCGGGAGTGATAAATTGTAAAAAACAGTGCGATGCGCAAAATAACGCGAGTGATAAACTGTAAAAACCAGTGCGACGTGCAGAATAGGGAGTGTGAACTACACAAAACAGTGCGACACACAAAGTAGCGCGAGTGATAAACTGCACAAAACAGTGCGACGCGCAAAATAGCGCCAGTGTGAACTGCATAAAACAGTGCGACGCGCAAAATAGCGCGAGTGATAAACTGCACAAAACATTGCGACGCGCAAAATAGCGCGAGTGAGAAACTGTTAAAAACAGTGCGACGCGCAAAATAGCGCCAGTGTGAACTGCACAAAACAGTGCGATGCGTAAAATAGCGCAGGTGATAAACTGCACAAAACAGTGCGACGCCCAAAATAGCCCAAGTGATAAACTTTAAAAACAGTGCGACGCGCAAAATAGCGCGAGTGATAAACTGCACAAAACAGTGCAACATGCAAAATAGCGCGAGTGTGAACCACACAAAACAGTGCGATGCGCAAAATAGAGCGACTGATATACTGTAAACAACAATGCGACGCGCAAAATAGCGCGAGTGATAAACAGTTAAAAACAGTGTGACGCGCAAAATAGCGCGAGTGTGAACTTCACAAAATAGTGCGATGCGCAAAATAGCGAGAGTGATAAACTGCACAAAACAGTGCGACACGCAAAATAGTGCGAGTGATAAACTGTAACAAACAATGCGACGCCCAAAATAGCGCGAGTGATAAACTGTAAAAAACAGTGCCACGAGCAAAATAGCATGAGTGATAAATTGTTAAAAATAGTGCGACGCACAAAATAGCGTGAGTGTGAACTGCACAAAACAGTACAACGCGCAAAATAGCGAGAGTGATAAACCGCACAAAACAGTGCGACGCGCAAAATAGCGCGAGTGATAAACTGTAAAAACCAGTGCGACGCGCAGAATAGGGAGTGTGAACTACGCAAAACAGTGTGACACACAAAGTAGCGCGAGTGATAAACTGCACAAAACAGTGCGACGCGCAAAATAGCGCGAGTGTGAACTGCATAAAACAGTGCGACGCGCAAAATAGCGCGAGTGATAAACTGTTAAAAACAGTGCGACGCGCAAAATAGCGCGAGTGTGAACTTCACAAAACAGTGCGACGCGCAAAATAGCGAGAGTGATAAACTGCACAAAACAGTGCGACGCGCAAAATAGCGCGAGTGATAAACTGTAAAAAACAATGCGATGCCCAAAATAGCACGAGTGATAAACTGTAAAAAATAGTGCCACGAGCAAAATAGCATGAGTGATAAATTGTTAAAAACAGTGCGAGGCACAAAATAGCGCGAGTGTGAACTGCACAAAACAGTGCAACGCGCAAAATAGCGAGAGTGATAAACCGCACAAAACTGTGCGACGCGCAAAATAGTGCGAGTAATAAACTGTAAAAAACTGTGCGACGCCCAAAATAGCGCGAGTGATAAACTGTAAAAAAATAGTGCGACGCACAAAATAGCGCGAGTGTGACTTGCACAAACCAGTGCGACACGCAAAATAATGCGAGGGATAAACTGCACAAAACTGTGTGACGCGCAAAATAGCGGGAGTGATAAATTGTAAAAAACAGTGCGATGCGCAAAATAGCGCGAGTGATAAAATGCACAAAACAGTGCGACGCGCAAAATAGCGCGAGTGATAAATTGTAAAAACCAGTGCGACGCGCAGAATAGGGAGTGTGAACTACACAAAACAGTGTGACACACAAAGTAGCGCGAGTGATAAACTGCACAAAACAGTGCGACGCGCAAAATAGCGCGAGTGTGAACTGCATAAAACAGTGCGACGCGCAAAATAGCGCGAGTGATAAACTGTTAAAAACAGTGCGACGCGCAAATAGCGCGGGTGTGAACTTCACAAAACAGTGCGACGCGCAAAATAGCGAGAGTGATAAACTGCACAAAACAGTGCTACGCGCAAAATAGCGCGAGTGATAAACTGTAAAAAACAATGCGATGCCCAAAATAGCACGAGTGATAAACTGTAAAAAATAGTGCCACGAGCAAAATAGCATGAGTGATAAATTGTTAAAAACAGTGCGAGGCACAAAATAGCGCGAGTGTGAACTGCACAAAACAGTGCAACGTGCAAAATAGCGAGAGTGATAAACCGCACAAAACTGTGCGACGCGCAAAATAGTCCGAGTAATAAACTGTAAAAAAACAGTGCGACGCCCAAAATAGCGAGAGTGATAAACTGTAAAAAGTAGTGCGACGCGCAAAATAGCGCGAGTGTGAACTGCACAAAACTGTGCGACACGCAAAATAGCGCGAGTGATAAACTGTAAAAAATAGTGCGACGCACAAAATAGCGCGAGTGCGAATTGCACAAACCAGTGCGACGCGCAAAATCATGCGAGTGATAAACTGCACAAAACTGTGTGACGCGCAAAATAGCGCGAGTGATAAATTGTAAAAAACAGTGCGATGCGCATAATAGCGCGAGTGATAAACTGCACAAAACAGTGCGACGCGCAAAATAGCGAGAGTGATAAACTGTACAAAACAGTGTGACGCGCAAAATAGCGCGAGTGATAAACTGTAAAAAACAACGCGATGCCCAAAATAGCATGAGTGATAAACTGTAAAAAATAGTGCCACGAGCAAAATAGCATGAGTGATAAATTGTTAAAAATAGTGCGACGCACAAAATAGCGCGAGTGTGAACTGCACAAAACAGTGCAACGCGCAAATAGCGAGAGTGATAAACCGCACAAAACAGTGCGACGCGCAAAACAGCGCGAGTAATAAACTGTAAAAAACAGTGCGATGCCCAAAATAGCGCGAGTGATAAACTGTAAAAAACAGTGCGACGCGCAAAATAGCGTGAGGGTGAACTGCACAAGACTGTGCGACACGCAAAATGGTGCGAGTGATAAACTGTAAAAAATAGTGCGACGCACAAAATAGCGGGAGCGTGAATTTCACAAACCAGTGTGACGCGCAAAATAATGCGAGTGATAAACGGCACAAAACTATGTGACGCGCAAATAGCGCGAGTGGTAAACTGCACAAAACTGTGTGACGCGCAAAATAGCGGGAGTGATAAATTGTAAAAAACAGTGCGATGCGCAAAATAGCGCGAGCGATAAACTGCACAAAGCAGTGCGACGCGCAAAATAGCGAGACTGTGAACTGCATAAAACAGTGCGACGCGCAAATAGCGCGAGTGTGAACTGCATAAAATAGTGCAACGCGCAAATAGCGCGAGTGATCAACTACACAAAACATTGCGACGCGCAAAATAGCGCGAGTGATAAACTGTTAAAAACAGTGCGACGCGCAAAATAACGCAAGTGCGAACTGCACAAAACAGTGCGATGCGCAAAATAGCGCGGGTGATAAACTGCACAAAACAGTGCGACGCCCAAAATAGCGCAAGTGATAAACTTTAAAAAACAGTGCGACGCGCAAAATAGCGCGAGTGATAAACTGCACAAAACAGTGCAACATGCAAAATAGAGCGAGTGTGAACTACACAAAACAGTGCGACGCGCAAAATAGAGCGAGTGATATATTGTAAAAAACAATGCGACGCGCAAAATAGCGCGAGTGATAAACTGTTAAAAACAGTGCGACGCGCAAAATAGCGCGAGTGTGAACTTCACAAAACAGTGCGACGCGCAAAATAGCGAGAGTGATAAACGGCACAAAACAGTGCGACACGCAAAATAGCGCGAGTGATAAACTGTAAAAAACAATGCGACGCCCAAAATAGCGCGAGTGATAAACTGTAAAAAACAGTGCCACGAGCAAAATAGCATGAGTGATCAATTGTTAAAAACAGTGCGACGCACAAAATAGCACGAGTGTGAACTGCACAAAACAGTACAACGCGCAAAATAGCGAGAGTGATAAACCGCACAAAACAGTGCGACGCGCAAAATAGCGCGAGTAATAAATTGTAAAAAACAGTGCGACGCCCAAAATAGCGCGAGTGATAAACTGTAAAAAATAGTGTGACGCGCAAAATAGCGCGAGTGTGAACTGCACAAAACTGTGCGACACGCAAAATAGCGCGAGTGATAAACTGTAAAAAATAGTGCGACGCACAAAATAGCGCGAGTGTGAATTGCACAAACCAGTGCGACACGCAAAATAATGCGAGGAATAAACTGCATAAAACTGTGTGACGCGTAAAATAGCGGGAGTGATAAATTGTAAAAAACAGTGCGATGCGCAAAATAGCGCGAGTGATAAAATGCACAAAACAGTGCGACGCGCAAAATAGCGCGAGTGATAAACTGTAAAAACCAATGCGACGCGCAGAATAGGGAGTGTGAACTACACAAAACAGTGTGACACACAAAGTAGCGCGAGTGATAAACTGCACAAAACAGTGCGACGCGCAAAATAGCGCGAGTGTGAACTGCATAAAACAGTGCGACGCGCAAAATAGCGCGAGTGATAAACTGTTAAAAACAGTGCGACGCGCCAAATAGCGCGAGTGTGAACTGCACAAAACAGTGCAACGCGCAAAATAGCGAGAGTGATAAACCGCACAAAACTGTGCGACGCGCAAAATAGCGCGAGTAATAAACTGTAAAAAACAGTGCGACGCCCAAAATAGCGCGAGTGATAAACTGTAAAAAATAGTGCGACGCGCAAAATAGCGCGAGTGTGAACTGCACAAAACTGTGCGACACGCAAAATAGCGCGAGTGATAAACTGTAAAAAATAGTGCGACGCAAAAAATAGCGCGAGTGCGAATTGCACAAACCAGTGCGACGCGCAAAATCATGCGAGTGATAAACTGCACAAAACTATGTGACGCACAAAATAGCGCGAGTGATAAATTGTAAAAAACAGTGCGAGTGATAAACTGCACAAAACAGTGCGACGCGCAAAATAGCGAGAGTGATAAACTGCACAAAACAGTGTGACGCGCAAAAATAGCGCGAGTGATAAACTATAAAAAACAATGCGATGCCCAAAATAGCATGAGTGATAAACTGTAAAAAATAGTGCCACGAGAAAAATAGCATGAGTGATAAATTGTGTTAAAAATAGTGCGACGCACAAAATAGCGCGAGTGTGAACTGCACAAAACAGTGCAACGCGCAAAATAGCGAGAGTGATAAACCGCACAAAACAGTGCGACGCGCAAAACAACGCGAGTAATAAACTGTAAAAAACAGTGCGACGCCCAAAATAGCGCGAGTGATAAACTGTAAAAAACAGTGCGACGCGCAAAATAGCGTGAGTGTGAACTGCACAAGACTGTGCGACACGCAAATGGTGCGAGTGATAAACTGTAAAAAATAGTGCGACGCACAAAATAGCGGGAGCGTGAATTTCACAAACCAGTGTGACGCGCAAAATAATGCGATTGATAAACGGCACAAAACTATGTGACGCGCAAAATAGCGCGAGTGGTAAACTGCACAAAACTGTGTGACGCGCAAAATAGCGGGAGTGATAAATTGTAAAAAACAGTGCGATGCGCAAAAATAGCGCGAGTGATAAACTGTAAAAACCAGGGCAACGCGCAGAATAGGGAGTGTGAACTACACAAAACAGTGCACACACAAAGTAGCGCGAGCGATAAACTGCACAAAGCAGTGCGACGCGCAAAATAGCGAGACTGTGAACTGCATAAAACAGTGCGACGCGCAAAATAGCGCTAGTGTGAACTGCATAAAATAGTGCAACGCGCAAAATAGCGCGAGTGATCAACTACACAAAACATTGCGACGCGCAAAATAGCGCGAGTGATAAACTGTTAAAAACAGTGCGACGCGCAAAATAACGCAAGTGCGAACTGCACAAAACAGTGCGATGCGCAAAATAGCGCGGGTGATAAACTGCACAAAACAGTGCGACGCCCAAAATAGCGCAAGTGATAAACTTTAAAAAACAGTGCGACGCGCAAAATAGCGCGAGTGATAAACTGCACAAAACAGTGCAACATGCAAAATAGAGCGAGTGTGAACTACACAAAACAGTGCGACGCGCAAAATAGAGCGAGTGATATATTGTAAAAAACAATGCGACGCGCAAAATAGCGCGAGTGATAAACTGTTAAAAACAGTGCGACGCGCAAAATAGCGCGAGTGTGAACTTCACAAAACAGTGCGACGCGCAAAATAGCGAGAGTGATAAACGGCACAAAACAGTGCGACACGCAAAATAGCGCGAGTGATAAACTGTAAAAAACAATGCGACGCCCAAAATAGCGCGAGTGATAAACTGTAAAAAACAGTGCCACGAGCAAAATAGCATGAGTGATCAATTGTTAAAAACAGTGCGACGCACAAAATAGCACGAGTGTGAACTGCACAAAACAGTACAACGCGCAAAATAGCGAGAGTGATAAACCGCACAAAACAGTGCGACGCGCAAAATAGCGCGAGTAATAAATTGTAAAAAACAGTGCGACGCCCAAAATAGCGCGAGTGATAAACTGTAAAAAATAGTGTGACGCGCAAAAATAGCGCGAGTGTGAACTGCACAAAACTGTGCGACACGCAAAATAGCGCGAGTGATAAACTGTAAAAAATAGTGCGACGCACAAATAGCGCGAGTGTGAATTGCACAAACCAGTGCGACACGCAAAATAATGCGAGGAATAAACTGCATAAAACTGTGTGACGCGTAAAATAGCGGGAGTGATAAATTGTAAAAAACAGTGCGATGCGCAAAATAGCGCGAGTGATAAAATGCACAAAACAGTGCGACGCGCAAATAGCGCGAGTGATAAACTGTAAAAAACCAATGCGACGCGCAGAATAGGGAGTGTGAACTACACAAAACAGTGTGACACACAAAGTAGCGCGAGTGATAAACTGCACAAAACAGTGCGACGCGGAAATAGCGCGAGTGTGAACTGCATAAAACAGTGCGACGCGCAAAATAGCGCGAGTGATAAACTGTTAAAAACAGTGCGACGCGCCAAATAGCGCGAGTGTGAACTGCACAAAACAGTGCAACGCGCAAAATAGCGAGAGTGATAAACCGCACAAAACTGTGCGACGCGCAAAATAGCGCGAGTAATAAACTGTAAAAAACAGTGCGACGCCCAAAATAGCGCGAGTGATAAACTGTAAAAAATAGTGCGACGCGCAAAATAGCGCGAGTGTGAACTGCACAAAACTGTGCGACACGCAAAATAGCGCGAGTGATAAACTGTAAAGAATAGTGCGACGCAAAAAATAGCGCGAGTGCGAATTGCACAAACCAGTGCGACGCGCAAAATCATGCGAGTGATAAACTGCACAAAACTATGTGACGCACAAAATAGCGCGAGTGATAAATTGTAAAAAACAGTGCGAGTGATAAACTGCACAAAACAGTGCGACGCGCAAAATAGCGAGAGTGATAAACTGCACAAAACAGTGTGACGCGCAAAATAGCGCGAGTGATAAAGCTATAAAAAACAATGCGATGCCCAAAATAGCATGAGTGATAAACTGTAAAAAATAGTGCAACGAGAAAAATAGCATGAGTGATAAATTGTTAAAAATTAGTGCGACGCACAAAATAGCGCGAGTGTGAACTGCACAAAACAGTGCAACGCGCAAAATAGCGAGAGTGATAAACCGCACAAAACAGTGCGACGCGCAAAACAGCGCGAGTAATAAACTGTAAAAAACAGTGCGACGCCCAAAATAGCGCGAGTGATAAACTGTAAAAAACAGTGCGACGCGCAAAATAGCGTGAGTGTGAACTGCACAAGACTGTGCGACACGCAAAATGGTGCGAGTGATAAACTGTAAAAAATAGTGCGACGCACAAAATAGCGGAGCGTGATTTCACAAACCAGTGTGACGCGCAAAATAATGCGATTGATAAACGGCACAAAACTATGTGACGCGCAAAATAGCGCGAGTGGTAAACTGCACAAAACTGTGTGACGCGCAAAATAGCGGGAGTGATAAATTGTAAAAAACAGTGCGATGCGCAAAATAGCGCGAGTGATAAACTGTAAAAACCAGGGCGACGCGCAGAATAATAAGGGAGTGTGAACTACACAAAACAGTGCAACACACAAAGTAGCGCGAGCGATAAACTGCACAAAGCAGTGCGACGCGCAAAATAGCGAGACTGTGAACTGCATAAAACAGTGCGACGCGCAAAATAGCGCTAGTGTGAACTGCATAAAATAGTGCAACGCGCAAAATAGCGCGAGTGATCAACTACACAAAACATTGCGACGCGCAAAAATAGCGCGAGTGATAAACTGTTAAAAACAGTGCGACGCGCAAAATAACGCAAGTGCGAACTGCACAAAACAGTGCGATGCGCAAAATAGCGCGGGTGATAAACTGCACAAAACAGTGCGACGCCCAAAAATAGCGCAAGTGATAAACTTTAAAAAACAGTGCGACGCGCAAAATAGCGCGAGTGATAAACTGCACAAAACAGTGCAACATGCAAAATAGAGCGAGTGTGAACTACACAAAACAGTGCGACGCGCAAAATAGAGCGAGTGATATATTGTAAAAAACAATGCGACGCGCAAAATAGCGCGAGTGATAAACTGTTAAAAACAGTGCGACGCGCAAAATAGCGCGAGTGTGAACTTCACAAAACAGTGCGACGCGCAAAATAGCGAGAGTGATAAACGGCACAAAACAGTGCGACACGCAAAATAGCGCGAGTGATAAACTGTAAAAAACAATGCGACGCCCAAAATAGCGCGAGTGATAAACTGTAAAAAACAGTGCCACGAGCAAAATAGCATGAGTGATCAATTGTTAAAACAGTGCGACGCACAAAATAGCACGAGTGTGAACTGCACAAAACAGTACAACGCGCAAAATAGCGAGAGTGATAAACCGCACAAAACAGTGCGACGCGCAAAATAGCGCGAGTAATAAATTGTAAAAAACAGTGCGACGCCCAAAATAGCGCGAGTGATAAACTGTAAAAAATAGTGTGACGCGCAAAATAGCGCGAGTGTGAACTGCACAAAACTGTGCGACACGCAAAATAGCGCGAGTGATAAACTGTAAAAAATAGTGCGACGCACAAAATAGCGCGAGTGTGAATTGCACAAACCAGTGCGACACGCAAAATAATTGCGAGGAATAAACTGCATAAAACTGTGTGACGCGTAAAATAGCGGGAGTGATAAATTGTAAAAAACAGTGCGATGCGCAAAATAGCGCGAGTGACAAAATGCACAAAACAGTGCGACGCGCAAAATAGCGCGAGTGATAAACTGTAAAAACCAATGCGACGCGCAGAATAGGGAGTGTGAACTACACAAAACAGTGTGACACACAAAGTAGCGCGAGTGATAAACTGCACAAAACAGTGCGACGCGGAAAATAGCGCGAGTGTGAACTGCATAAAACAGTGCGACGCGCAAAATAGCGCGAGTGATAAACTGTTAAAAACAGTGCGACGCGCCAAATAGCGCGAGTGTGAACTGCACAAAACAGTGCAACGCGCAAAATAGCGAGAGTGATAAACCGCACAAAACTGTGCGACGCGCAAAATAGCGCGAGTAATAAACTGTAAAAAACAGTGCGACGCCCAAAATAGCGCGAGTGATAAACTGTAAAAAATAGTGCGACGCACAAAATAGCGCGAGTGTGAACTGCACAAAACTGTGCGACACGCAAAATAGCGCGAGTGATAAACTGTAAAAAATAGTGCGACGCAAAAAATAGCGCGAGTGCGAATTGCACAAACCAGTGCGACGCGCAAAATCATGCGAGTGATATACTGCACAAAACTATGTGACGCACAAAATAGCGCGAGTGATAAATTGTAAAAAACAGTGCGAGTGATAAACTGCACAAAACAGTGCGACGCGCAAAATAGCGAGAGTGATAAACTGCACAAAACAGTGTGACGCGCAAAATAGCGCGAGTGATAAACTATAAAAAACAATGCGATGCCCAAAATAGCATGAGTGATAAACTGTAAAAAATAGTGCCACGAGAAAAATAGCATGAGTGATAAATTGTTAAAAATAGTGCGACGCACAAAATAGCGCGAGTGTGAACTGCACAAAACAGTGCAACGCGCAAAATAGCGAGAGTGATAAACCGCACAAAACAGTGCGACGCGCAAAACAGCGCGAGTAATAAACTGTAAAAAACAGTGCGACGCCCAAAATAGCGCGAGTGATAAACTGTAAAAAACAGTGCGACGCGCAAAATAGCGTGAGTGTGAACTGCACAAGACTGTGCGACACGCAAAATGGTGCGAGTGATAAACTGTAAAAAATAGTGCGACGCACAAAATAGCGGGAGCGTGAATTTCACAAACCAGTGTGACGCGCAAAATAATGCGATTGATAAACGGCACAAAACTATGTGACGCGCAAAATAGCGCGAGTGGTAAACTGCACAAAAACTGTGTGACGCGCAAAATAGCGGGAGTGATAAATTGTAAAAAACAGTGCGATGCGCAAAATAGCGCGAGTGATAAACTGTAAAAACCAGTGCGACGCGCAGAATAGGGAGTGTGAACTACACAAAACAGTGCAACACACAAAAGTAGCGCGAGCGATAAACTGCACAAAGCAGTGCGACGCGCAAAATAGCGAGACTGTGAACTGCATAAAACAGTGCGACGCGCAAAATAGCGCTAGTGTGAACTGCATAAAATAGTGCAACGCGCAAAATAGCGCGAGTGATCAACTACACAAAACATTGCGACGCGCAAAATAGCGCGAGTGATAAACTGTTAAAAACAGTGCGACGCGCAAAATAACGCAAGTGCGAACTGCACAAAACAGTGCGATGCGCAAAATAGCGCGGGTGATAAACTGCACAAAACAGTGCGACGCCCAAAATAGCGCAAGTGATAAACTTAAAAAACAGTGCGACCGCGCAAAATAGCGCGAGTGATAAACTGCACAAAACAGTGCAACATGCAAAATAGAGCGAGTGTGAACTACACAAAACAGTGCGACGCGCAAAATAGAGCGAGTGATATATTGTAAAAAACAATGCGACGCGCAAAATAGCGCGAGTGATAAACTGTTAAAAACAGTGCGACGCGCAAAATAGCGCGAGTGTGAACTTCACAAAACAGTGCGACGCGCAAAATAGCGAGAGTGATAAACGGCACAAAACAGTGCGACACGCAAAATAGCGCGAGTGATAAACTGTAAAAAACAATGCGACGCCCAAAATAGCGCGAGTGATAAACTGTAAAAAACAGTGCCACGAGCAAAATAGCATGAGTGATCAATTGTTAAAAACAGTGCGACGCACAAAATAGCACGAGTGTGAACTGCACAAAACAGTACAACGCGCAAAATAGCGAGAGTGATAAACCGCACAAAACAGTGCGACGCGCAAAATAGCGCGAGTAATAAATTGTAAAAAACAGTGCGACGCCCAAAATAGCGCGAGTGATAAACTGTAAAAAATAGTGTGACGCGCAAAATAGCGCGAGTGTGAACTGCACAAAACTGTGCGACACGCAAAATAGCGCGAGTGATAAACTGTAAAAAATAGTGCGACGCACAAAATAGCGCGAGTGTGAATTGCACAAACCAGTGCGACACGCAAAATAATGCGAGGAATAAACTGCATAAAACTGTGTGACGCGTAAAATAGCGGGAGTGATAAATTGTAAAAAACAGTGCGATGCGCAAAATAGCGCGAGTGACAAAATGCACAAAACAGTGCGACGCGCAAAAATAGCGCGAGTGATAAACTGTAAAAACCCAATGCGACGCGCAGAATAGGGAGTGTGAACTACACAAAACAGTGTGACACACAAAGTAGCGCGAGTGATAAACTGCACAAAACAGTGCGACGCGGAAAATAGCGCGAGTGTGAACTGCATAAAACAGTGCGACGCGCAAAATAGCGCGAGTGATAAACTGTTAAAAACAGTGCGACGCGCCGAGTGTGAACTGCACAAAACAGTGCAACGCGCAAAATAGCGAGAGTGATAAACCGCACAAAACTGTGCGACGCGCAAAATAGCGCGAGTAATAAACTGTAAAAAACAGTGCGACGCCCAAAATAGCGCGAGTGATAAACTGTAAAAAATAGTGCGACGCACAAAATAGCGCGAGTGTGAACTGCACAAAACTGTGCGACACGCAAAATAGCGCGAGTGATAAACTGTAAAAAATAGTGCGACGCAAAAAATAGCGCGAGTGCGAATTGCACAAACCAGTGCGACGCGCAAAATCATGCGAGTGATAAACTGCACAAAACTATGTGACGCACAAAATAGCGCGAGTGATAAATTGTAAAAAACAGTGCGAGTGATAAACTGCACAAAACAGTGCGACGCGCAAAATAGCGAGAGTGATAAACTGCACAAAACAGTGTGACGCGCAAAATAGCGCGAGTGATAAACTATAAAAAACAATGCGATGCCCAAAATAGCATGAGTGATAAACTGTAAAAAATAGTGCCACGAGAAAAATAGCATGAGTGATAAATTGTTAAAAATAGCGCGACGCACAAAATAGCGCGAGTGTGAACTGCACAAAACAGTGCAACGCGCAAAATAGCGAGAGTGATAAACCGCACAAAACAGTGCGACGCGCAAAACAGCGCGAGTAATAAACTGTAAAAAACAGTGCGACGCCCAAAATAGCGCGAGTGATAAACTGTAAAAAACAGTGCGACGCGCAAAATATCGTGAGTGTGAACTGCACAAGACTGTGCGACACGCAAAATGGTGCGAGTGATAAACTGTAAAAAATAGTGCGACGCACAAAATAGCGGGAGCGTGAATTTCACAAACCAGTGTGACGCGCAAAATAATGCGATTGATAAACGGCACAAAACTATGTGACGCGCAAAATAGCGCGAGTGGTAAACTGCACAAAACTGTGTGACGCGCAAAATAGCGGGAGTGATAAATTGTAAAAAACAGTGCGATGCGCAAAATAGCGCGAGTGATAAACTGTAAAAACCAGTGCGACGCGCAGAATAGGGAGTGTGAACTACACAAAACAGTGCAACACACAAAGTAGCGCGAGCGATAAACTGCACAAAGCAGTGCGACGCGCAAAATAGCGAGACTGTGAACTGCATAAAACAGTGCGACGCGCAAAATAGCGCTAGTGTGAACTGCATAAAATAGTGCAACGCGCAAAATAGCGCGAGTGATCAACTACACAAAACATTGCGACGCGCAAAATAGCGCGAGTGATAAACTGTTAAAAACAGTGCGACGCGCAAAATAACGCAAGTGTGAACTGCACAAAACAGTGCGATGCGCAAAATAGCGCGGGTGATAAACTGCACAAAACAGTGCGACGCCCAAAATAGCGCAAGTGATAAACTTTAAAAAACAGTGCGACGCGCAAAATAGCGCGAGTGATAAACTGCACAAAACAGTGCAACATGCAAAATAGCGCGAGTGTGAACTACACAAAACAGTGCGACGCGCAAAATAGAGCGAGTGATATACTGTAAAAAACAATGCGACGCGCAAAATAGCGCGAGTGATAAACTGTTAAAAACAGTGCGACGCGCAAAATAGCGCGAGTGTGAACTTCACAAAACAGTGCGACGCGCAAAATAGCGAGAGTGATAAACTGCACAAAACAGTGCGACACGCAAAATAGCGCGAGTGATAAACTGTAAAAAACAATGCGACGCCCAAAATAGCGCGAGTGATAAACTGTAAAAAACAGTGCCACGAGCAAAATAGCATGAGTGATCAATTGTTAAAAACAGTGCGACGCACAAAATAGCACGAGTGTGAACTGCACAAAACAGTACAACGCGCAAAATAGCGAGAGTGATAAACCGCACAAAACAGTGCGACGCGCAAAATAGCGCGAGTGTGAACTGCACAAAACTGTGCGACACGCAAAATAGCGCGAGTGATAAACTGTAAAAACTAGTGCGACGCACAAAATAGCGCGAGTGTGAATTGCACAAACCAGTGCGACACGCAAAATAATGCGAGGAATAAACTGCATAAAACTGTGTGACGCGTAAAATAGCGGGAGTGATAAATTGTAAAAAACAGTGCGATGCGCAAAATAGCGCGAGTGATAAAATGCACAAAATAGTGCGACGCGCAAAATAGCGCGAGTGATAAACTGTAAAAACCAATGCGACGCGCAGAATAGGGAGTGTGAACTACACAAAACAGTGTGACACACAAAGTAGCGCGAGTGATAAACTGCACAAAACAGTGCGACGCGCAAAATAGCGCGAGTGTGAACTGCATAAAACAGTGCGACGCGCAAAATAGCGCGAGTGTGAACTTCACAAAACAGTGCGACGCGCAAAATAGCGAGAGTGATAAAATGCACAAAACAGTGCGACGCGCAAAATAGCGCGAGTGATAAACTGTAAAAACCAATGCGACGCGCAGAATAGGGAGTGTGAACTACACAAAACAGTGTGACACACAAAGTAGCGCGAGTGATAAACTGCACAAAACAGTGCGACGCGCAAAATAGCGCGAGTGTGAACTGCATAAAACAGTGCGACGCGGAAAATAGCGCGAGTGATAAACTGTTAAAAACAGTGCGACGCGCCAAATAGCGCGAGTGTGAACTGCACAAAACAGTGCAACGCGCAAAATAGCGAGAGTGATAAACCGCACAAAACTGTGCGACGCGCAAAATAGCGCGAGTAATAAACTGTAAAAAACAGTGCGACGCCCAAAATAGCGCGAGTGATAAACTGTAAAAAATAGTGCGACGCGCAAAATAGCGCGAGTGTGAACTGCACAAAACTGTGCGACACGCAAAATAGCGCGAGTGATAAACTGTAAAAAATAGTGCGACGCACAAAATAGCGCGACTGTGAATTGCACAAACCAGTGCGACGCGCAAAATAATGCGAGTGATAAACTGCACAAAACTGTGTGACGCGCAAAATAGCGCGAGTGGTAAACTGCACAAAACTGTGTGACGCGCAAAATAGCGGGAGTGATAAATTGTAAAAAACAGTGCGATGCGCAAAATAACGCGAGTGATAAACTGTAAAAACCAGTGCGACGTGCAGAATAGGGAGTGTGAACTACACAAAACAGTGCGACACACAAAGTAGCGCGAGTGATAAACTGCACAAAACAGTGCGACGCGCCAAATAGCGAGAGTGTGAACTGCATAAAACAGTGCGACGCGCAAAATAGCGCAAGTGTGAACTGCATAAAACAGTGCGACGCGCAAAATAGCGCGAGTGATAAACTGCACAAAACATTGCGACGCGCAAAATAGCGCGAGTGAGAAACTGTTAAAAACAGTGCGACGCGCAAAATAGCGCCAGTGTGAACTGCACAAAACAGTGCGATGCGTAAAATAGCGCGGGTGATAAACTGCACAAAACAGTGCGACGCCCAAAATAGCGCAAGTGATAAACTTTAAAAACAGTGCGACGCGCAAAATAGCGCGAGTGATAAACTGCACAAAACAGTGCAACATGCAAAATAGCGCGAGTGTGAACCACACAAAACAGTGCGACGCGCAAAATAGAGCGAGTGATATACTGTAAAAAACAATGCGACGCGCAAAATAGCGCGAGTGATAAACAGTTAAAAACAGTGTGACGCGCAAAATAGCGCGAGTGTGAACTTCACAAAATAGTGCGACGCGCAAAATAGCGATAGTGATAAACTGCACAAAACAGTACGACACGCAAAATAGTGCGAGTGATAAACTGTAACAAACAATGCGACGCCCAAAATAGCGCGAGTGATAAACTGTAAAAAACAGTGCCACGAGCAAAATAGCATGAGTGATAAATTGTTAAAAATAGTGCGACGCACAAAATAGCGTGAGTGTGAACTGCACAAAACAATACAATGAGCAAAATAGCGAGAGTGATAAACCGCACAAAACAGTGCGACGCACAAAATAGCGCGAGTAATAAACTGTAAAAAACAGTGCGACGCCCAAAATAGTGCGAGTGATAAACTGTAAAAAATAGTGCGACGCGCAAAATAGCGCGAGTGTGAACTGCACAAAACTCTGCGACACGCAAAATAGCGCGAGTGATAAACTGTAAAAAATAGTGCGACGCACAAAATAGCGCGAGTGCGAATTGCACAAACCAGTGCGACGCGCAAAATCATGCGAGTGATAAACTGCACAAAACTGTGTGACGCGCAAAATAGCGCGAGTGATAAACTACACAAAACTGTGTGACGCGCAAAATAGCGGGAGTGATAAATTTTAAAAAATAGTGCGACGCGCAAAATAGCGCGAGTGATAAACTGTACGAAACAGTGCGATGCGCAAAATAGCGTGAGTGATAAACTGCACAAAATAGTGCGACGCGCAAAATAGTGCGAGTGATAAACTGTAAAAACAATGCGACGCGCAAAATAAGGAGTGTGAACTACACAAAACAGTGCGACACACAAAGTAGCGCGAGTGATATACTGCACAAAACAGTGCGACGCGCAAAATAGTGAGAGTGTGAATTGCATAAAACAGTGCGACGCGCAAAATAACGCGAATGTGAACTGCATAAAACAGTGCGACGCGCAAAATAGCGCAAGTGATAAACTGCACAAAACAGTGTGACGCGCAAAATAGCGCGAGTGATAAACTATAAAAAACAATGCGATGCCCAAAATAGCATGAGTGATAAACTGTAAAAAATAGTGCCACGAGAAAAATAGCATGAGTGATAAATTGTTAAAAATAGTGCGACGCACAAAATAGCGCGAGTGTGAACTGCACAAAACAGTGCAACGCGCAAAATAGCGAGAGTGATAAACCGCACAAAACAGTGCGACGCGCAAAACAGCGCGAGTAATAAACTGTAAAAAACAGTGCGACGCCCAAAATAGCGCGAGTGATAAACTGTAAAAAACAGTGCGACGCGCAAAATAGCGTGAGTGTGAACTGCACAAGACTGTGCGACACGCAAAATGGTGCGAGTGATAAACTGTAAAAAATAGTGCGACGCACAAAATAGCGGGAGCGTGAATTTCACAAACCAGTGTGACGCGCAAAATAATGCGAGTGATAAACGGCACAAAACTATGTGACGCGCAAAATAGCGCGAGTGGTAAACTGCACAAAACTGTGTGACGCGCAAAATAGCGGGAGTGACAAATTGTAAAAAACAGTGCGATGCGCAAAATAGCGCGAGTGATAAACTGTAAAAACCAGTGCGACGCGCAGAATAGGGAGTGTGAACTACACAAAACAGTGCAACACACAAAGTAGCGCGAGCGATAAACTGCACAAAGCAGTGCGACGCGCAAAATAGCGAGACTGTGAACTGCATAAAACAGTGCGACGCGCAAAATAGCGCTAGTGTGAACTGCATAAAATAGTGCAACGCGCAAAATAGCGCGAGTGATCAACTACACAAAACATTGCGACGCGCAAAATAGCGCGAGTGATAAACTGTTAAAAACAGTGCGACGCGCAAAATAACGCAAGTGTGAACTGCACAAAACAGTGCGATGCGCAAAATAGCGCGGGTGATAAACTGCACAAAACAGTGCGACGCCCAAAATAGCGCAAGTGATAAACTTTAAAAAACAGTGCGACGCGCAAAATAGCGCGAGTGATAAACTGCACAAAACAGTGCAACATGCAAAATAGCGCGAGTGTGAACTACACAAAACAGTGCGACGCGCAAAATAGAGCGAGTGATATACTGTAAAAAACAATGCGACGCGCAAAATAGCGCGAGTGATAAACTGTTAAAAACTGTGCGACGCGCAAAATAGCGCGAGTGTGAACTTCACAAAACAGTGCGACGCGCAAAATAGCGAGAGTGATAAACTGCACAAAACAGTGCGACACGCAAAATAGCGCGAGTGATAAACTGTAAAAAACAATGCGACGCCCAAAATAGCGCGAGTGATAAACTGTAAAAAACAGTGCCACGAGCAAAATAGCATGAGTGATCAATTGTTAAAAACAGTGCGACGCACAAAATAGCACGAGTGTGAACTGCACAAAACAGTACAACGCGCAAAATAGCGAGAGTGATAAACCGCACAAAACAGTGCGACGCGCAAAATAGCGCGAGTAATAAATTGTAAAAAACAGTGCGACGCGCAAAATAGCGCGAGTGTGAACTGCACAAAACTGTGCGACACGCAAAATAGCGCGAGTGATAAACTGTAAAAACTAGTGCGACGCACAAAATAGCGCGAGTGTGAATTGCACAAACCAGTGCGACACGCAAAATAATGCGAGGAATAAACTGCATAAAACTGTGTGACGCGTAAAATAGCGGGAGTGATAAATTGTAAAAAACAGTGCGATGCGCAAAATAGCGCGAGTGATAAAATGCACAAAATAGTGCGACGCGCAAAATAGCGCGAGTGATAAACTGTAAAAACCAATGCGACGCGCAGAATAGGGAGTGTGAACTACACAAAACAGTGTGACACACAAAGTAGCGCGAGTGATAAACTGCACAAAACAGTGCGACGCGCAAAATAGCGCGAGTGTGAACTGCATAAAACAGTGCGACGCGCAAAATAGCGCGAGTGTGAACTTCACAAAACAGTGCGACGCGCAAAATAGCGAGAGTGATAAAATGCACAAAACAGTGCGACGCGCAAAATAGCGCGAGTGATAAACTGTAAAAACCAATGCGACGCGCAGAATAGGGAGTGTGAACTACACAAAACAGTGTGACACACAAAGTAGCGCGAGTGATAAACTGCACAAAACAGTGCGACGCGCAAAATAGCGCGAGTGTGAACTGCATAAAACAGTGCGACGCGGAAAATAGCGCGAGTGATAAACTGTTAAAAACAGTGCGACGCGCCAAATAGCGCGAGTGTGAACTGCACAAAACAGTGCAACGCGCAAAATAGCGAGAGTGATAAACCGCACAAAACTGTGCGACGCGCAAAATAGCGCGAGTAATAAACTGTAAAAAACAGTGCGACGCCCAAAATAGCGCGAGTGATAAACTGTAAAAAATAGTGCGACGCGCAAAATAGCGCGAGTGTGAACTGCACAAAACTGTGCGACACGCAAAATAGCGCGAGTGATAAACTGTAAAAAATAGTGCGACGCACAAAATAGCGCGACTGTGAATTGCACAAACCAGTGCGACGCGCAAAATAATGCGAGTGATAAACTGCACAAAACTGTGTGACGCGCAAAATAGCGCGAGTGGTAAACTGCACAAAACTGTGTGACGCGCAAAATAGCGGGAGTGATAAATTGTAAAAAACAGTGCGATGCGCAAAATAACGCGAGTGATAAACTGTAAAAACCAGTGCGACGTGCAGAATAGGGAGTGTGAACTACACAAAACAGTGCGACACACAAAGTAGCGCGAGTGATAAACTGCACAAAACAGTGCGACGCGCCAAATAGCGAGAGTGTGAACTGCATAAAACAGTGCGACGCGCAAAATAGCGCAAGTGTGAACTGCATAAAACAGTGCGACGCGCAAAATAGCGCGAGTGATAAACTGCACAAAACATTGCGACGCGCAAAATAGCGCGAGTGAGAAACTGTTAAAAACAGTGCGACGCGCAAAATAGCGCCAGTGTGAACTGCACAAAACAGTGCGATGCGTAAAATAGCGCGGGTGATAAACTGCACAAAACAGTGCGACGCCCAAAATAGCGCAAGTGATAAACTTTAAAAACAGTGCGACGCGCAAAATAGCGCGAGTGATAAACTGCACAAAACAGTGCAACATGCAAAATAGCGCGAGTGTGAACCACACAAAACAGTGCGACGCGCAAAATAGAGCGAGTGATATACTGTAAAAAACAATGCGACGCGCAAAATAGCGCGAGTGATAAACAGTTAAAAACAGTGTGACGCGCAAAATAGCGCGAGTGTGAACTTCACAAAATAGTGCGACGCGCAAAATAGCGAGAGTGATAAACTGCACAAAACAGTACGACACGCAAAATAGTGCGAGTGATAAATTGTAACAAACAATGCGACGCCCAAAATAGCGCGAGTGATAAACTGTAAAAAACAGTGCCACGAGCAAAATAGCATGAGTGATAAATTGTTAAAAATAGTGCGACGCACAAAATAGCGTGAGTGTGAACTGCACAAAACAATACAATGCGCAAAATAGCGAGAGTGATAAACCGCACAAAACAGTGCGACGCACAAAATAGCGCGAGTAATAAACTGTAAAAAACAGTGCGACGCCCAAAATAGTGCGAGTGATAAACTGTAAAAAATAGTGCGACGCGCAAAATAGCGCGAGTGTGAACTGCACAAAACTCTGCGACACGCAAAATAGCGCGAGTGATAAACTGTAAAAAATAGTGCGACGCACAAAATAGCGCGAGTGCGAATTGCACAAACCAGTGCGACGCGCAAAATCATGCGAGTGATAAACTGCACAAAACTGTGTGACGCGCAAAATAGCGCGAGTGATAAACTACACAAAACTGTGTGACGCGCAAAATAGCGGGAGTGATAAATTTTAAAAAATAGTGCGACGCGCAAAATAGCGCGAGTGATAAACTGTACGAAACAGTGCGATGCGCAAAATAGCGCGAGTGATAAACTGCACAAAATAGTGCGACGCGCAAAATAGTGCGAGTGATAAACTGTAAAAACAATGCGACGCGCAAAATAAGGAGTGTGAACTACACAAAACAGTGCGACACACAAAGTAGCGCGAGTGATATACTGCACAAAACAGTGCGACGCGCAAAATAGTGAGAGTGTGAATTGCATAAAACAGTGCGACGCGCAAAATAGCGCGAATGTGAACTGCATAAAACAGTGCGACGCGCAAAATAGCGCAAGTGATAAACCGCACAAAACATTGCGACGCGCAAAAGAGGGCGAGTGATAAACTGTTAAAAACAGTGCGACGCGCAAAATAGCACGAGAGTGAACTGCACAAAACAGTGCGACGCGCAAAATGGCGCGAGTGATAAACTGCAAAAAACAGTGCGACGCGCAAAATAGCGCGAGTGATAAATTGTAAAAAACTGTGGGACGCCCAAAATAGCGCAAGTGATAAACTTTAAAAAACAGTGCGATGCGCAAAATAGCGCGAGTGATAAACTACACAAAATAGTGCAACACGCGAAATAGCGCGAGTGTGAACTGCACAAAACAGTGCGACCCGCAAAATAGTGCGGGTGATAAACAGCTCAAGACAGTGCGAGGCGCAAAATAGCGTGAGTGATAAATGGTAAAAATTAGTGCGACGCGCAAAATAGCGCGAGTGTGAACTGCATAAAACAGTGCGACGCGCAAAATAGCGAGAGTGATAAACCGCACAAAACAGTGCCACGCGCAAAAGAGCGCGAGCGATAAGCTGTAAAAACAGTGCGACTCCCAAAATAGCGCGAGTGATAAACTGTAAAAAATAGTGCGCCACGCAAAATTGCGCGAGTGTGAACTGCACAAAACAGTGCGACGCGCAAAATAGCGTGAGTGAGAAACTGCACAAAACAGTGCAACGTGCAAAATAGCGTGAGTGTGAACTGTACGAAACTGTGCGACGCGCAAAATAGCACGAGTGTGAACTTCACAAAACAGTGCGACGTGCAAAATAGCGCGAGTGATAAATTGTTAAAAACAATGCGACGCGCAAAATAGCGTGAGTGTGAACTTCAAAAAACAGTGCGACGCGCAAAATTGCGAGAGTGATAAACTGCACAGAACAGTGCGACGTGCAAAATAGCGCGAGTGATAAACTGTAAAAAACAGTGTGACACCCAAAATAGAACGAGTGATAAACTGCAAAAAACAGTGCGACGCGCAAAATAGCGTGAGTGTGAACTGCACAAAACTGTGCGACACGCAAAGTAGCGCGAGTGATAAATTGTAAAAAACAGTGCGACGCACAAAATAGCGCGAGTGTGAACTGCACAAAACAGTGCGACGCGCAAAATAATGCGAGTGATAAACTAGACAAAACTGTGCGACGCGCAAAATAGCGCGAGTGATAATCTGCACAAAACTGTGTGACTTGCAAAATAGCGGGAGTGATAAATTGTAAAAAACAGTGCGACGCGCAAAATAGCGCGAGTGATAAACTGCACAAAATAGTGCGACGCGCAAAATCGCGCGAGTGGTAAACTGCACAAAACAGTGCGACGCGCAAAATAACGCGAGTGATAAACTATAAAAACCAGTGCGACGTGCAAAATAGCGAGTGTGAACTACACAAAATAGTGCGACACACAAAATAGCGCGAATGATAAACTGCACAAAACAGCGCGACGCGCAAAATAGCGCGAGTGATAAACTGTAAAAAATAGTGCGATGCCCAAACTAGCGCGAGTGGTAAACTGTAAAAAACAGTGTGACGCGCAAAATAGCATGAGTGTGAACTGCATAAAACAGTGCGACGCGCAAACTAGCACGAGTGACAAACAGCACAAAACATTGTGACGCGCAAAATAGAGCGAGTGATAAACTATTAAAAACAGTGCGACGCGCAAAATAGCGTGAGTGTGAACTGCACAAAACAGTGCGACGTGCAAAATATCACGTGTGATAAACTACACAAAACAGTGCGACGCGCAAAATAGCGTGAGTGATAAATTGTAAAAAATAGTGCGACGCGCAAAATAGCGCGAGTGTGAACTGCACAAAACAATGCGACGCGCAAAATAGCTTGAGTGATAAACTGCACAAAACAGTGCGATGCGCAAAATAGTGCGGGTGATAAACTGTTAAAAACAGTGCGACGCACAAAATAGCGCGAGTGTGAATTGCACAAAATAGTGCGACGCGCAAAATAGCGGGAGTGATAAACCGTACAAAACAGTGCGACGCGCAAAATATCGCGAGCGATAAACTGTAAAAAACAGTGCGACGCCCAAAATAGCGCAAGTGATAAACTGTAAAAAAGGGAGCGATGCGCAAAATAGCGCGAGTGTGAACTGCGCAAAACAGTGCGACGCGCAAAATAGTGCGAGTGATAATTTGCACAAAATAGTGCAACGCGCAAAATAGCGCGAGTGTGAACTGCCCAAAACAGTGCGACGCGCAAAATAGCGCGAGTGATAAACTGTAAAAAATAGTGCGATGCCCAAACTAGCGCGAGTGGTAAACTGTAAAAAATAGTGTGACGCGCAAAATAGCATGAGTGTGAACTACATAAAACAGTGCGACGCGCAAACTAGCACGAGTGACAAACTGCACAAAACATTGTGACGCGCAAAATAGAGCGAGTGATAAACTGTTAAAAACAGTGCGACGCGCAAAATAGCGTGAGTGTGAACTGCACAAAACAGTGCGACGTGCAAAATATCACGTGTGATAAACTACACAAAACAGTGCGACGCGCAAAATAGCGTGAGTGATAAATTGTAAAAAATAGTGTGACGCGCAAAATAGCGCGAGTGTGAACTGCACAAAACAATGCGACGCGCAAAATAGCTTGAGTGATAAACTGCACAAAACAGTGCGATGCGCAAAATAGCGCGGGTGATAAACTGTTAAAAACAGTGCGACGCACAAAATAGCGCGAGTGTGAACTGCACAAAATAGTGCGACGCGCAAAGTAGCGGGAGTGATAAACCGTACAAAATAGTGCGACGCGCAAAATATCGCGAGCGATAAACTGTAAAAAACAGTGCGACGCCCAAAATAGCGCAAGTGATAAACTGTAAAAAAGGGAGCGATGCGCAAAATTGCGCGAGTGTGAACTGCGCAAAACAGTGCGACGCGCAAAATAGTGCGAGTGATAATTTGCATAAAATAGTGCAACGCGCAAAATAGCGCGAGTGTGAACTGCCCAAAACAGTGCGACGCGCAAAATAGCGCGAGTGTGAACTGCACAAAACAGTGCGACGCGCAAAATAGCGTGAGTGAGAAACTGCACAAAACAGTGCAACGTGCAAAATAGCGTGAGTGTGAACTGTGCGACGCGCAAAATAGCACGAGTGTGAACTTCACAAAACAGTGCGACGTGCAAAATAGCGCGAGTGATAAATTGTTAAAAACAATGCGACGCGCAAAATAGCGTGAGTGTGAACTTCAAAAAACAGTGCGACGCGCAAAATTGCGAGAGTGATAAACTGCACAGAACAGTGCGACGTGCAAAATAGCGCGAGTGATAAACTGTAAAAAACAGTGTGACACCCAAAATAGAACGAGTGATAAACTGCAAAAAACAGTGCGACGCGCAAAATAGCGTGAGTGTGAACTGCACAAAACTGTGCGACACGCAAAGTAGCGCGAGTGATAAATTGTAAAAAACAGTGCGACGCACAAAATAGCGCGAGTGTGAACTGCACAAAACAGTGCGACGCGCAAAATAATGTGAGTGATAAACTAGACAAAACTGTGCGACGCGCAAAATAGCGCGAGTGATAATCTGCACAAAACTGTGTGACTTGCAAAATAGCGGGAGTGATAAATTGTAAAAAACAGTGCGACGCGCAAAATAGCGCGAGTGATAAACTGCACAAAATAGTGCGACGCGCAAAATCGCGCGAGTGGTAAACTGCACAAAACAGTGCGACGCGCAAAATAACGCGAGTGATAAACTATAAAAACCAGTGCGACGTGCAAAATAGCGAGTGTGAACTACACAAAATAGTGCGACACACAAAATAGCGCGAATGATAAACTGCACAAAACAGCGCGACGCGCAAAATAGCGCGAGTGATAAACTGTAAAAAATAGTGCGATGCCCAAACTAGCGCGAGTGGTAAACTGTAAAAAACAGTGTGACGCGCAAAATAGCATGAGTGTGAACTGCATAAAACAGTGCGACGCGCAAACTAGCACGAGTGACAAACAGCACAAAACATTGTGACGCGCAAAATAGAGCGAGTGATAAACTATTAAAAACAGTGCGACGCGCAAAATAGCGTGAGTGTGAACTGCACAAAACAGTGCGACGTGCAAAATATCACGTGTGATAAACTACACAAAACAGTGCGACGCGCAAAATAGCGTGAGTGATAAATTGTAAAAAATAGTGCGACGCGCAAAATAGCGCGAGTGTGAACTGCACAAAACAATGCGACGCGCAAAATAGCTTGAGTGATAAACTGCACAAAACAGTGCGATGCGCAAAATAGTGCGGGTGATAAACTGTTAAAAACAGTGCGACGCACAAAATAGCGCGAGTGTGAATTGCACAAAATAGTGCGACGCGCAAAATAGCGGGAGTGATAAACCGTACAAAACAGTGCGACGCGCAAAATATCGCGAGCGATAAACTGTAAAAAACAGTGCGACGCCCAAAATAGCGCAAGTGATAAACTGTAAAAAAGGGAGCGATGCGCAAAATAGCGCGAGTGTGAACTGCGCAAAACAGTGCGACGCGCAAAATAGTGCGAGTGATAATTTGCACAAAATAGTGCAACGCGCAAAATAGCGCGAGTGTGAACTGCCCAAAACAGTGCGACGCGCAAAATAGCGCGAGTGATAAACTGTAAAAAATAGTGCGATGCCCAAACTAGCGCGAGTGGTAAACTGTAAAAAACAGTGTGACGCGCAAAATAGCATGAGTGTGAACTACATAAAACAGTGCGACGCGCAAACTAGCACGAGTGACAAACTGCACAAAACATTGTGACGCGCAAAATAGAGCGAGTGATAAACTGTTAAAAACAGTGCGACGCGCAAAATAGCGTGAGTGTGAACTACACAAAACAGTGCGACGTGCAAAATATCACGTGTGATAAACTACACAAAACAGTGCGACGCGCAAAATAGCGTGAGTGATAAATTGTAAAAAATAGTGTGACGCGCAAAATAGCGCGAGTGTGAACTGCACAAAACAATGCGACGCGCAAAATAGCTTGAGTGATAAACTGCACAAAACAGTGCGATGCGCAAAATAGCGCGGGTGATAAACTGTTAAAAACAGTGCGACGCACAAAATAGCGCGAGTGTGAACTGCACAAAATAGTGCGACGCGCAAAGTAGCGGGAGTGATAAACCGTACAAAATAGTGCGACGCGCAAAATATCGCGAGCGATAAACTGTAAAAAACAGTGCGACGCCCAAAATAGCGCAAGTGATAAACTGTAAAAAAGGGAGCGATGCGCAAAATTGCGCGAGTGTGAACTGCGCAAAACAGTGCGACGCGCAAAATAGTGCGAGTGATAATTTGCATAAAATAGTGCAACGCGCAAAATAGCGCGAGTGTGAACTGCCCAAAACAGTGCGACGCGCAAAATAGCGCGAGTGTGAACTGCACAAAACTGTGAGACGCGCAAAATAGCGCGAGTGATAAACTGCACAAAACAGTGCGACGCACAAAATAGCGGGAGTGATAAATTGCACAAAACATTGCGACACGCAAAATAGCACGAGTGTGAACCGCAGAAAACAGTGCGACGCGCAAAATACCGCGAGTGTGAACTGCACAAAACAAAGCAACGCGCAAAATAGCGCCAGCGTGAACCGCACAAAACAGTGCGACGCGCAAAATAGCCCGAGTGTGAACTGCATAAAATAGTGCGACGCGCAAAATAGCGACTGTGATAAACCGCACAAAACAGTGCGACTCGCAAAATTCTGCGAGTGATAGACTGTAAAAAACGGAGCGACGCCCAAAATAGCGCGAGTGATAAACTGTAAAAAATATTGCGACGCGCAAAATAGCGCGAGTGTGAACTGCACAAAACAGTGCGACGCGCAAAATAGCGCGAGTCACAAACTACACAAAACAGTGCAACGCGCAAAATAGCGCGAGTGTGAACTGCACAAAACAGTGCGACGGGCAAAATAGCGCGAGTGTGAACTGCACAAAACTGTGCCACGCGCAAAATTGCGCGAGTGATAAACTGCACAAAACAGTGCGACGCGCAAAATAGCGTGAGTGATAGATGGTAAAAAATAGAGCAACGAGCAAAATAGCACGAGTGTGAACTGCACAAAATAGTGCAACGCGTAAAATAACGCTAGCGATAAACTGCACAAAACATTGTGACGCGCAAAATAGCGCTTGTGATAAGCTGTTAAAAATAGTGCGACGCGCAAAATAGTGCGAGTGTGAACTGCACAAAACAGTGCGACGCGCAAAATAGCGAGAGTGATAAACTACACAAAACTGTGCGACGCGCAAAATAGCACGAGTGATAAACTGGAAAAAACAGTGCGACGCCTAAAATAGCGCGAGCGATAAACTGTAAAAAACAGAGCGACGTGTAAAATAGCGCAAGTGTGAACTGCACAAAACAGTGCGACACGCAAAATAGTGCAAGTGATAAACTGCACAAAACATTGCGACGCGCAAAATGGCGTGGCTGATAAATGGTAAAAAACAGTGCGACGCGCAAAATAGGGCGAGTGTGAACTGCACAAAACAGTGTGACGCGCAAAATATCTCGGGTGATAAACTACACAAAATGGTGTGACGCGAAAAATAGCGCGAGTGATAAACTGTTAAAAACAGTGCGACGCGAAAAATAGCGCGAGTGATAAACTGCACAGAACAGTGCGACGCGCAAAATAGCGCGAGTGATAAACTGTAAAAAACAGTGCGACGCCCAAAATAGCGCGAGAGATAAACATTTAAAAACAGTGCGACGCAAAATATCGCGAGTGATAAACTGCACAAAACAGTGCAACACGCAAAATTGCGCGAGTGTGAACTGCACAAAACAGTGCGAGTGATAAACTGCACAAAACAGTGCGAGGCGCAAAATAGCGTGAGTGACAAATGGTAAAAAATAGGGCGACGCGCAAAATAGCGCAAGTGTGAACTGCACAAAACAGTGCGACGCGCAAAATAGCGAGAGTGACAAACCGCACAAAATTGTGCGACGCGCAAAATAGCGCGGGCGATAAACTGTAAAAAACAGTGCGCCTCCCAAAATAGCGCGAGTGATAAACTGTAAAAAATGGTGCGACGCCCAAACTAGCGCGAGTGGTAAACTGTAGAAAACAGTGTGACGCGCAAAATAGCATGAGTGTGAACTGCATAAAACAGTGCGACGCGCAAACTAGCGCGAGTGACAAACTGCACAAAACATTGTGACGCGCAAAATAGAGCGAGTGATAAACTGTTAAAAACAGTGCGACACGCAAAATAGCGTGAGTGTGAACTGCACAAAACAGTGCGACGTGCAAAATATCACGTGTGATAAACTACACAAAACAGTGCGACGCGCAAAATAGCGTGAGTGATAAATTGTAAAAAATAGTGTGACGCGCAAAATAGCGCGAGTGTGAACTGCACAAAACAATGCGACGCGCAAAATAGCTTGAGTGATAAACTGCACAAAACAGTGCGATGCGCAAAATAGCGCGGGTGATAAACTGTTAAAAACAGTGCGACGCACAAAATAGCGTGAGTATGAACTGCACAAAATAGTGCGACGCGCAAAATAGCGGGAGTGATAAACCGTACAAAACAGTGTGACGCGCAAAATATCGCGAGCGATAAACTGTAAAAAACAGTGCGACGCGCAAAATAGCGCGAGTGATAAACTGTAAAAAAGAGAGCGATGCGCAAAATTGCGCGAGTGTGAACTGCGCAAAACAGTGCGACGCGCAAAATAGCGCGAGTGATAATTTGCACAAAATAGTGCAACGTGCAAAATAGCGCGAGTGTGAACTGCCCAAAACAGTGTGACGCGCAAAATAGCGCGAGTGTGAACTGCACAAAACTGTGCGACGCGCAAAATAGCGCGAGTGATAAACTGCACAAAACAGTGCGACGCATAAAATAGCGTGAGTGATAAACTGCACAAAACATTGCGACACGCAAAATAGCACGAGTGTGAACCGCTGAAAACAGTGCAACGCGCAAAATAGCGCGAGTGTGAACTGCACAAAACAGAGCAACGCGCAAAATAGCGCCAGCGTGAACCGCACAAAACAGTGCGACGCGCAAAATAGCCCGAGTGTGAACTGCATAAAATAGTGCGACGCGTAAAATAGCGAGAGTGATAAACTGCACAAAACAGTGCGACCCGCAAAATTCTGCGAGTGATAGACTGTAAAAAACGGAGCGACGCCCAAAATAGCGCAAGTGATAAACTGTAAAAAATAGTGCGACGCGCAAAATAGCGCGAGTGTGAACTGCACAAAACAGTGCGACGCGGAAAATAGCGCGAGTCACAAACTACACAAAACAGTGCAACGCGCAAAATAGCGCGAGTGTGAACGGCACAAAACAGTGCGACGGGCAAAATAGCGCGAGTGTGAACTGCACAAAACTGTGCAACGCGCAAAATAGCGCGAGTGATAAACTGCACAAAACAGTGCGACGCGCAAAATAGCGTGAGTGATAGATGGTAAAAAAATAGAGCAACGAGCAAAATAGCACGAGTGTGAACTGCACAAAATAGTGCAACGCGTAAAATAACGCTAGCGATAAACTGCACAAAACATTGTGACGCGCAAAATAGCGCTTGTGATATGCTGTTAAAAATAGTGCGACGCGCAAAATAGTGCGAGTGTGAACTGCACAAAACAGTGCGACGCGCAAAATACCGAGAGTGATAAACTACACAAAACTGTGCGACGCGCAAAATAGCGCGAGTGATAAACTGGAAAAAACAGTGCGACGCCCAAAATAGCGCGAGCGATAAACTGTAAAAAACAGAGCGACGTGCAAAATAGCGCGAGTGTGAACTGAACAAAACAGTGCGACGCGCAAAATAGCGCAAGTGATAAACTGCACAAAACATTGCGACGCACAAAATAGCGTGGCTGATAAATGGTAAAAAACAGTGCGACGCGCAAAATAGGGCGAGTGTGAACTGCACAAAACAGTGTGACGCGCAAAATATCTCGGGTGATGAACTATGGTGTGACGTGGAAAATAGCGCGAGTGATAAACTGTTAAAAACAGTGCGACGCGAAAAATAGCGCAAGTGATAAACTGCACAGAACAGTGCGACGCGCAAAATAGCGCGAGTGATAAACTGTAAAAAACAGTGCGACGCCCAAAATAGCGCGAGAGATAAACATTTAAAAACAGCGCGACGCAAAATATCGCGAGTGATAAACTGCACAAAACAGTGCAACACGCAAAATTGCGCGAGTGTGAACTGCACAAAACAGTACGATGCGCAAAACAGTGCGAGTGATAAACTGCACAAAACAGTGCGAGGCGCAAAATAGCGTGAGTGACAATTGGTAAAAAACAGGGCGACGCGCAAAATAGCGCGAGTGTGAACTGCACAAAACAGTGCGACGCGCAAAATAGCGAGAGTGACAAACCGCAGAAAATTGTACGACGCGCAAAATAGCGCAAGCGATAAACTGTAAAAAACAGTGCGCCTCCCAAAATAGCGCGAGTGATAAACTGTAAAAAATAGTGCGACGCCCAAACTAGCGCGAGTGGTAAACTATAGAAAACAGTGTGACGCGCAAAATAGCATGAGTGTGAACTGCATAAAACTGTGCGACGCGCAAACTAGCGCGAGTGACAAACTGCACAAGACATTGTGACGCGCAAAATAGAGCGAGTGATAAACTGTTAAAAACAGTGCGACGCGCAAAATAGCGTGAGTGTGAACTGCACAAAACAGTGCGACGTGCAAAATATCACGTGTGATAAACTACACAAAACAGTGCGACGCGCAAAATTGCGTGAGTGATAAATTATAAAAAATGGTGTGACGCGCAAAATAGCGCGAGTGTGAACTGCACAAATAAATGCGACGCGCAAAATAGCTTGAGTGATAAACTGTTAAAAACAGTGCGACGCACAAAATAGCGCGTGTGTGAACTGCACAAAATAGTGCGACGCGCAAAATAGCGGGAGTGATAAACCGTACAAAACAGTGTGACGCGCAAAATATCGCGAGCGATAAACTGTAAAAAATAGTGCGACGCCCAAAATAGCGCGAGTGATTAACTGTAAAAAAGAGAGCGATGCGCAAAATTGCGTGAGTGTGAACTGCGCAAAACAGTGCGACGCGCAAAATAGCGCGAGTGATAATTTGCACAAAATAATGCAACGTGCAAAATAGCGCGAGTGTGAACTGCCCAAAATAGTGCGACGCGCAAAATAGCGCGAGTGTGAACTGCACAAAACTGTGCGACGCGCAAAATAGCGCGAGTGATAAACTGTAAAAAATAGTGCGATGCCCAAACTAGCGCGAGTGGTAAACTGTAAAAAACAGTGTGACGCGCAAAATAGCATGAGTGTGAACCGCAGAAACAGTGCAACGGGCAAAATAGTGCGAGTGTGAACTGCACAAAACAAAGCAACGCGCAAAATAGCGCCAGTGTGAATTGCACAAAAACAATGCGACGCGCAAAATAGCCCGAGTGTGAACTGCATAAAATAGTGTGACGCGCAAAATAGCGAGAGTGATAAACCGCACAAAACAGTGCGACCCGCAAAATTCTGCGAGTGATAGACTGTAAAAAACGGAGCGACGCCCAAAATAGCGCGAGTGATAAACTGTAAAAAATAGTGCGATGCGCAAAATAGCGCGAGTGTGAACTGCACAAAACAGTGCGACGCGCAAAATAGCGCGAGTCACAAACTACACAAAACAGTGCAACGCGCAAAATAGCGCGAGTGTGAACTGCACAAAACAGTGCGACGGGCAAAATAGCGCGAGTGTGAACTGCACAAAACTGTGCAACGCGCAAAATAGCGCGAGTGATAAACTGCACAAAACAGTGCGACGCGCAAAATAGCGAGAGTGACAAACGGCAGAAAATTGTACGACGCGCAAAATAGCGCAAGCGATAAACTGTAAAAAACAGTGCGCCTCCCAAAATAGCGCGAGTGATAAACTGTAAAAAATAGTGCGACGCCCAAACTAGCGCGAGTGGTAAACTGTAGAAAACAGTGTGACGCGCAAAATAGCATGAGTGTGAACTGCATAAAACAGTGCGACGCGCAAACTAGCGCGAGTGACAAACTGCACAAAACATTGTGACGCGCAAAATAGAGCGAGTGACAAACTGTTAAAAACAGTGCGACGCGCAAAATAGCGTGAGTGTGAACTGCACAAAACAGTGCGACGTGCAAAATATCACGTGTGATAAACTACACAAAATAGTGCGACGCGCAAAATTGCGTGAGTGATAAATTATAAAAAATGGTGTGACGCGCAAAATAGCGCGAGTGTGAACTGCACAAATAAATGCGACGCGCAAAATAGCTTGAGTGATAAACTGTTAAAAACAGTGCGACGCACAAAATAGCGCGTGTGTGAACTGCACAAAATAGTGCGACGCGCAAAATAGCGGGAGTGATAAACCGTACAAAACAGTGTGACGCGCAAAATATCGCGAGCGATAAACTGTAAAAAATAGTGCGACGCCCAAAATAGCGCGAGTGATTAACTGTAAAAAAGAGAGCGATGCGCAAAATTGCGTGAGTGTGAACTGCGCAAAATAGTGCGACGCGCAAAATAGCGCGAGTGATAATTTGCACAAAATAATGCAACGTGCAAAATAGCGCGAGTGTGAACTGCCCAAAACAGTGCGACGCGCAAAATAGCGCGAGTGTGAACTGCACAAAACTGTGCGACGCGCAAAATAGCGCGAGTGATAAACTGTAAAAAATAGTGCGATGCCCAAACTAGCGCGAGTGGTAAACTGTAAAAAACAGTGTGACGCGCAAAATAGCATGAGTGTGAACCGCAGAAAACAGTGCAACGGGCAAAATAGTGCGAGTGTGAACTGCACAAAACAAAGCAACGCGCAAAATAGCGCCAGTGCGAATTGCACAAAACAGTGCGACGCGCAAAATAGCCCGAGTGTGAACTGCATAAAATAGTGCGACGCGCAAAATAGCGAGAGTGATAAACCGCACAAAACAGTGCGACCCGCAAAATTCTGCGAGTGATAGACTGTAAAAAACGGAGCGACGCCCAAAATAGCGCGAGTGATAAACTGTAAAAAATAGTGCGATGCGCAAAATAGCGCGAGTGTGAACTGCACAAAACAGTGCGACGCGCAAAATAGCGCGAGTCACAAACTACACAAAACAGTGCAACGCGCAAAATAGCGCGAGTGTGAACTGCACAAAACAGTGCGACGGGCAAAATAGCGCGCGTGTGAACTGCACAAAACTGTGCAACGCGCAAAATTGCGCGAGTGATAAACTGCACAAAACAGTGCGACGCGCAAAATAGCGTGAGTGATAGATGGTAAAAAATAGAGCAACGAGCAAAATAGCACGAGTGTGAACTGCACAAAATAGTGCACTGCGCAAAATAACGCTAGCGATAAACTGCACAAAACATTGTGACGCGCAAAATAGCGCTTGTGATAAGCTGTTAAAAATAGTGCGAGTGTGAACTGCACAAAACAGTACGACGCGCAAAATAGCGAGAGTGATAAACTACACAAAACTGTGCGATGCGAAAAATAGCGCGAGTGATAAACTGGAAAAAACAGTGCGACGCCCAAAATAGCGCGAGCGATAAACTGTAAAAAACAGAGCGACGTGCAAAATAGCGCGAGTGTGAACTGCACAAAACAGTGCGATGCGCAAAATAGCGCGAGTGATAAACTGCACAAAACATTGCGACGCGCAAAATAGCGTGGCTGATAAATGGTAAAAAACAGTGCGACGCGCAAAGTAGGGCGAGTGTGAACTACACAAAACAGTGTGACACGCAAAATAGCTCGAGTGATAAACTACACAAAATGGTGTGACGCGCAAAAATAGCGCGAGTGATAAACTGTGAAAAACAGTGCGACGCGAAAAATAGCGCGAGTGATAAACTGCACAGAACAGTGCGACGCGCAAAATAGCGCGAGTGATAAACTGTAAAAAACAGTGCGATGCCCAAAATAGCGCGAGAGATAAACAATTAAAAACAGTACGACGCAAAATAGCGCGAGTGATAAACTGCACAAAACAGTGCAACACGCAAAATTGCGCGAGTGTGAACTGCACAAAACAGTGCGATGCGCAAAACAGTGCGAGTGATAAACTGCACAAAACAGTGCGAGGCGCAAAATAGCGTGAGTGATAAATGGTAAAAAACAGGGCGACGCGCAAAATAGCGCGAGTGTGAACTGCAGAAAACAGTGCGACGCGCAAAATAGCGAGAGTGACAAACCGCACAAAATTGTGCGACGCGCAAAATAGCGCGAGCGATAAACTGTAAAAAATAGTGCGCCTCCCAAAATAGCGCGAGTGATAAACTGTAAAAAATAGTGCGACGCGCAAAATAGCGCGAGTGTGAACTGCACAAAACAGTGCGACGCGCAAAATAGCGTGAGTGATAAACTGCACAAAACAGTGCAACGTGCAAAATAGCGTGAGTCTGAACTGTACAAAACTGTGCGACGCGCAAAATTGCACGAGTGTGAACTTCACAAAACAGTGCGACGTGCAAAATAGCGCGAGTGAAAAACTGTTAAAAACAGTGCGACACGCAAAAAAGTGCGAGTGTGAACTTCACAAAATAGTGCAACGCGCAAAATAGCGAGAGTGATAAACTGCACAAAACAGTGCGACGCGCAAAATAGCGTGAGTGATAAACTGTAAAAAATAGTGCGACGCCCAAAATAGCACGAGTGATAAACTGTAAAAAACAGTGCGACGCGCAAAATAGCGCGAGTGTGAACTGCACAAAACTGTGCGACACGCAAAGTAGCGCGAGTGATAAACTGCAAAAAATAGTGCGACGCACAAAATAGCGTGAGTGTGAACTGCACAAAACGGTGCGACGCGGAAAATAATGCGAGTGATAAACTACACAAAACTGTGCGACGCGCAAAATAGCGCGAGTGTAAACTGCACAAAACTGTGTGACGTGAAAAATAGCGGGAGTGATAAATTGTAAAAAACAGTGCGACGCGCAAAATAGCGCGAGTGATAAACTGCACAAAACAGTGCGACGCGCAAAATAGCACGAGTGATAAACTATAAAAACCAGTACGACGCGCAAAATAGCGAGTGTGAACTACACAAAAAAGTGCGACACACAAAATAGCGCGAATGATCAACTGCACAAAACAGTGCGACACGCAAAATAGCGCGAGTGATAAACTGTAAAAAACAGTGCGACGCCCAAACTAGCGCTAGTGGTAAACTGTAAAAAACAGTGTGACGCGCAAAATAGCATGAGTGTGAACTGCATAAAACAGTGCGATGCGCAAACTAGCGCGAGTGACACACTGCACAAAATATTGTGAGGCGCAAAATAGAGCGAGTGATAAATTGTGAAAAATAGTGCGACGCGTAAAATAGCGCGAGTGTGAACTGCACAAAACAGTGCGACGCGCAAAATAGCGCGAGTGATAAACTTCACAAAACAGTGCGACGCGCAAAATAGCGCGAGTGATAAATTGTAAAAAACAGTGCGACGCCCAAGATAGCGCGAGTGATAAACTTTAAAAAATAGTACGACGCGCAAAATAGCGCGAGTGATAAACTGCACAAAACAGTGCAATGCGCAAAATAGCGCGAGTGTGAACTACACAAAACAGTGCGTCGCGAAAAATAGAGCGAGTGATAAACGGTAAAAAATAGTGGGACGCGCAAAATAGCGCGAGTGTGAACTGCACAAAACATTGCAACGCGCAAAATAGCGCGAGTGATAAACTGCACAAAACAGTGCGACGCGCAAAATAGCGCGGGTGATAAACTGTTAAAAACAGTGCGTCGCGCAATATAGCGCGCGTGTAAACTGCACAAAATAGTGCGACGCGCAAAATAGCGGGAGTGATAAACCGCACAGAACACTTCAACGCGCAAAATAGTGGGAGCGATAAACTGTAAAAAACAGTGCGGCTCCCAAAATAGCGCGAGTGATAAACTGTAAAACATAGTGCGACGCGCAAAATTGCACGAGTATGAACTGCACAAAACAGTGCGACGCGCAAAATAGCACGAGTGATAATCTGCACAAAACGGTGCAACATGCAAAATAGCGCAGGTGTGAACTGCACAAAACAGTGCGACGCGCAAAATAGCACGAGTGTGAACTGCACAAAACTGTGCGACGCACAAAATAGCGCGAGTGATAAACCGCACAAAACAGTGCGACGCGAAAAATAGCGTGAGTGATAAATGGTAAAAAATAGTAACACGTGCAAAATAGCACGAGTGTGAACTGCACAAAACAGTGCGACGCGCAAAATAGCGCGAGTGATAAACTGCACAAAACATTGCGACGCGCTAAATAGCGTGACTGATAAACTGTAAAAAACAGTGCGACGCGCAAAATAGCGCGAGTGTGAACTGCACAAAACAGTGCAACGCGCAAAATAGCGTGAGTGTGAAATGCACAAAACAGTACGACGCGCAAAATAGCCCGAGTGTGAACTGCACCAAACAGTGTGACGCGCAAAATAGCGAGAGTGATAAACCGCACAAAACAATACAACCCGCAAAATTGCACGAGTGATAGACTGTAAAAAACGGTGCGACGCCCAAAATAGCGCGAGTGATAAACTGTAAAAATAGTGTGACGCGCAAAATAGCGCGAGTGTGAACTGCACAAAACAGTGCGACGCGCAAAATAGCGCGAGTGATAAACTACACAAAACAGTGCAACGCGCAAAATAACACGAGTGTGAACTGCACAAAACAGTGCGATGCGCAAAATAGCGCGAGTGTGAACTGCACAAAACTGTGCGACGCGCAAAATAGCGTGAGTGATAAACTGCACAAAACAGTGCGACGCGCAAAATACCGTGAGTGATAAATGGTAAAAAATAGAGCAACGAGCAAAATAGCACGAGTGTGAACTGCACAATATAGTGCGACGCGCAAAATAGCGCTAGCAATAAACTGCACAAAACATTGCGACGCGCAAAATAGCGCCGGTGATAAGCTGTTAAAAACTGGGCGACGCGCAAAATAGTGCGAGTGTGAACTGCACAGAACAGTGCGACGCGCAAAATAGCGAGAGTGATAAACTGCACAAAACTGTGCGATGCGCAAAATAGCGCGAGTGATAAACTGGAAAAAACAGTGCGATGCCCAAAATAGCGCGAGTGATAAACTATAAAAAACAGTGCCACGCGCAAAATAGCGCGAGTGTGAACTGCACAAAACAGTGCGACGCGCAAAATAGCGCGAGTGATAAACTGCACAAAACATTCCGACGCGCAAAATAGCGTGAGTGATAAATGCTAAAAAAATAGTGCGACGAGCAAAATAGGGCGAGCGTGAACTACACAAAACAGTGTGACGCGCAAAATAGCTCGAGTGAGAAACTTCACAAAATAGTGTGACGCGCAAAATAGCACGAGTGATAAACTGTTAAAAACAGTGCGACGCGCAAAATAGCGCGAGTGTGAACTGCACAAAACTGTGCGACGCGCAAAATAGCGAGAGTGATAAACCACACAAAACAGTGCGACGCGCAAAATTGCGCGAGTGATAAACTGTAAAAAACGGTGCGATGCCCAAAATAGCGCGAGTGATAAACTGTAAAAAGTAGTGCGATGCGCAAAATAGCACGAGTGTGAACTGCACAAAACAGTGCTACGCGCAAAACAGTGTGACGCGCAAAATAGCGCGAGTGATAAACTGTAAAAAATAGTGCGACGCACAAAATAGCACGACTGTGAATTGCACAAACCGGTGCGATGCGTAAAATAATGCAAGTGACAAACTGAACAAAACTGTGTGACGCGCAAAATAGCGCGAGTGATAAACTGCAAAAAACTGTGTGACGCGCAAAATAGCGGCAGTGATAAATTGTAAAAAACAGTGCGATGCGCAAAATAGCGCGAGTGATAAACTGTAAAAACTAATGCGACGCGCAAAATAGGGAGTGTGAACTACACAAAACAGTGCGACACACAAAGTAGCGCGAGTGATAAACTGCACAAAACAGTGCAACGCGCAAAATAGCGCGAGTGTGAACTGCATAAAACAGTGCGATGCGCAAAATAGCGCGTGTGTGAACTGCATAAAAGAGTGCGACGCGCAAAATAGCGCAAGTGATAAACTGCACAAAACATTGCGACGCGCAGAATAGCGCAAGTGATAAGCTGTAAAAAATAGTGCGACGTGCAAAATAGTGCGAGTGTGAACTGCACAAAACTGTGCGACGCGCAAAATAGCAAGAGTGATAAACTGCACAAAATAGTGCGACGCCCAAAATAGCGCGAGTAATAAACTGTAAAAAATAGTGCGACGCGCAAAATAGCGCGAGTGTGAAGTGCACAAAACAGTGCGATGCGCAAAATAGCGTGAGTGATAAATGGTAAAAAACAGTGCAACGAGCAAAATAGCCCGAGTGTGAACTGCACAAAACAGTGCGACGCGCAAAATAGCGCGAGTGATAAACTGCACAAAATACTGCTGCGCGCAAAATAGCTCGAGTGATAAACTGTTAAAAATAGTGCGACGCGCAAAACAGTGTGAGTGTGAACTGCACAAAACAGGGCGACGCGCAAAATAGCGAGAGTGATAAACTGCACAAAATTGTGCGACGCCCAAAATAGCGCGAGTGATAAGATGCACAAAACAGTGCAACACTCAAAATAGCGCAAGTGTGAACTGCACAAATCTGTGCGACGCGCAAAATAGAGGGAGTGATAAACCGTACAAAACAGTGCGACACGCAAAATATCGCAAGCGATAAACTGTAAAAAACAGTGCGACGCCCAAAATAGCGCGAGTGATAAACTGTAAAAAAGAGTGCGATGCGCCAAATTGCGCGAGTGTGAACTGCGCAAAATAGTGCGACGCGCAAAATAGCGCGAGTGATAATTTGCACAAAACAGTGCAACGTTCAAAATAGCGCGAGTGTGAACTGCACAAAACAGTGCGACACACAAAATAGCGCGAGTGTGAACTGCACGAAACTGTGCGACGCGCAAAATAGCGCGAGTGATAAACTACACAAAACATTGCGACGCGCAAAATAGAACGAGTGTGAACCGCACAAAACAGTGCAACGCGCAAAATAGCGCGAGCGTGAACTGCACAAAACAGAGCAACGCGCAAAATAGCGCCAGCGTGAACTGCACAAAACAGTGCGACGCACAAAATAGCCCGAGTGTGAACTGCATAAAATAGTGCGACGAGCAAAATAGCGAGAGTGATAAACCACACAAAACAGTGTGACCCGCAAAATTCTGCGAGTGATAGACTGTAAAAAATGGAGCGACGCCCAAAATAGCGCGAGTGATAAACTGTAAAAAATGGTGCGACGCGCAAAATAGCGCGAGTGTGAACTGCACAAAACAGTGCGACGCGCAAAATAGCGCGAGTCACAAACTACACAAAATAGTGCAATGCGCAAAATAGCGCGAGTGTGAACTGCACAAAACAGTGCGACGGGCAAAATAGCGCGAGTGTGAACTGCACAAAACTGTGCAACGCGCAAAATAGCACGAGTGATAAACTGCACAAAACAGTGCGACGCGCAAAATAGCGTGAGTGATAAATGGTAAAAAATAGAGCAACAAGCAAAATAGCACGAGTGTGAACTGCACAAAATAGTGCGACGCGCAAAATAGCACGAGCGATAAACTTCACAAAACATTGTGACGCGCAAAATAGCGCTTGTGATAAGCTGTTAAAAACAGTGCGACACGCAAAATAGTGCGAGTGTGAACTGCACAAAACAGTGCGACGCGCAAAATAGCGAGAGTGATAAACTACACAAAACTGTGCGACGCGCAAAATAACGCGAGTGATAAACTGGAAAAAATAGTGCGACGCCCAAAATAGCCCGAGCGATAAACTGTAAAAAACAGCGCGACACGCAAAATAGTGCGAGTGTGAACTGCACAAAACAGTGCGACGCGCAAAATAGCGCGAGTGATAAACTGCACAAAACATTACGACGCGCAAAATAGCGTGGGTGATAAATGGTAAAAACAGTGCGACGCGCAAAATAGGGCGAGTGTGAACTCCACAAAACAATGTGACGCGCAAAATAACTCGGGTGATAAACTACACAAAATAGTGTGACGCGCAAAATAGCGCGAGTGATAAACTGTTAAAAACAGTGCAACGCGAAAAATAGCGCGAGTGATAAACTGCACAAAACAGTGCAATGCGCAAAATAGCGCGAGTGATAAATTGTAAAAAACAGTGCGACGCCCAAAATAGCGCGAGAGATAAACATTTAAAAACAGTGCGAGGTGCAAAATAGCGTGGGTGATAAATGGTAGAAAACAGTGCGACGCGCAAAATAGCGCGAGTGTGAACTGCACAAAACAGTGCGACGCGCAAAATAGCGAGAGTGACAAACCGCACAAAACTGTGCGACGCGTAAAATAGTGCGAGCGATAAACTGTAAAAAACAGTGCGCCTCCCAAAATAGCGCGAGTGATAAACTGTAAAAAATAGTGCGACGCGCAAAATAGCGCGAGTGTGAACTGCACAAAACAGTGCGATGCACAAAATAACGTGAGTGATAAACTGCACAAAACAGTGCAACGTGCAAAATAGCGTGAGTGTGTACTGCACAAAACTTTGCGACGCGCAAAATAGCACGAGTGTGAACTTCACAAAATAGGGCGACGTGCAAAATAGCGCGAGTGATAAACTGTTAAAAACAGTGCGACACGCAAAATAGCGCGAGTGTGAACTTCACAAAACAGTGCAACGCGCAAAATTGCACGAGTGTGAACCGCACAAAACAATGCGACGCGCAAAATAGCGCGAGCGTGAACTGCACAAAACAGAGCAACGCGCAAAATAGCGCCAGCGTGAACTGCACAAAACAGTGCGACGCACAAAATAGCCCGAGTATGAACTGCATAAAATAGTGCGACGCGCAAAATAGCGAGAGTGATAAACCGCACAAAATAGTGTGACCCGCAAAATTCCGCGAGTGACAGACTGTAAAAAACGTTGCAACGCCCAAAATAGCGCGAGTGATAAACTGTAAAAAATAGTGCGACGTGCAAAATAGCGCGGGTGTGAACTGCACAAAACAGTGCGACGCGCAAAATAGCGTGAGTCACAAACTACACAAAACAGTGCAACGCGCAAAATAGCGCGAGTGTGAACTGCACAAAACAGTGCGACGGGCAAAATAGCGCGAGTGTGAACTGCACAAAACTGTGCAACGCGCAACATAGCACGAGTGATAAACTGCACCGAACAGTGCGATGCGCAAAATAGCGTGAGTGATAAATGGTAAAAAATAGAGCAACGAGCAAAATAGCACGAGTGTGAACTGCACAAAATAGTGCGACGCGCAAAATAGCGCGAGCGATAAACTACACAAAACATTGTGACGTGCAAAATAGCGCTTGTGATAAGCTGTTAAAAACAGTGCGACGCGCAAAATAGTACGAGTGTGAACTGCACAAAACAGTGCAACGCGCAAAATAGCGAGAGTGATAAACTACACAAAACTGTGCAACGCGCAAAATAACGCGAGTGATAAACTGGAAAAAATAGTGTGACGCCCAAAATGGCCCGAGCGATAAACTGTAAAAAACAGCGCGACACGAAAAATAGTGCGAGTGTGAACTGCACAAAACAGTGCGACGCGCAAAACAGCGCGAGTGATAAACTGCACAAAACATTGCGACGCGCAAAATTGCGTGGGTGATAAATGGTAAAAAACAGTGCGACGCGCAAAATAGGGCGAGTGTGAACTGCACAAAAAAACGTGACGGGCAAAATAACTCGGGTGATAAACTACACAAAATAGTGACACGCGCAAAATAGCGCGAGTGATAAACTGTTAAAAACAGTGCGACGCGAAAAATAGCACGAGTGATAAACGGCACAAAACAGTGCGATGCGCAAAATAGCGCGAGTGATAAATTGTAAAAAACAGTGCGACACCAAAAATAGCGCGAGAGATAAACATTTAAAAACAGTGCGACGCAAAATAGCACGAGTGATAAACTGCACAAAACAGTGCAACACGCAAAATAGCGCGAGTGTGAACTGCACAAAACAGTGCGAGTGATAAACTGCACAAAACAGTGCGAGGCGCAAAATAGCGTGAGTGATAAATGGTAAAAAACAGTGCGACACGCAAAATAGTGCGAGTGTGAACTGCACAAAACAGTGCGACGCGCAAAATAGCGAGAGTGACAAACCGCACAAAACTGTGCGACGCGCAAAATAGTGCGAGTGATAAACTGTAAAAAATAGTGCGCCTCCCAAAATAGCGCGAGTGATAAACTGTAAAAAATAGTGCGACGCGCAAAATAGCGCGAGTGTGAACTGCACAAAATAGTGCGACGCACAAAATAACGTGAGTGATAAACTGCACAAAACAGTGCAACGTGCAAAATAGCGTGAGTGTGAATTGCACAAAACTGTGCGACGCGCAAAATAGCACGAGTGTGAACTTCACAAAACAGTGCGACGTGAAAAATAGCGCGATTGATAAACTGTTAAAAACAGTGTGACACGCAAAATAGCGCGAGTGTGAACTTCACAAAACAGTGCCACGCGCAAAATAGCGAGAGTGATAAACTACACAAAACTCTGCGACGCGCAAAATAACGCGAGTGATAAACTGGAAAAAATAGTGCGACGCCCAAAATAGCCCGAGCGATAAACTGTAAAAAACAGCGCGACACGAAAAATAGTGCGAGTATGAACTGCACAAAACAGTGCGACGCGCAAAATAGCACGAGTGATAAACTGCACAAAACATTGCGACGCGCAAAATAGTGTGGGTGATAAATGGTAAAAAACAGTGCGACGCGTAAAATAGGGTGAGTGTGAACTGCACAAAACAACGTGACGGACAAAATAACTCCGGTGATAAACTACACAAAATAGTGTGACGTGCAAAATAGCGCGAGTGATAAACTGTTAAAAACAGTGCGACGCGAAAAATAGCGCGAGTGATAAACTGCACAAAACAGTGCGATGCGCAAAATAGCGTGAGTGATAAATGGTAAAAAATAGAGCAACGAGCAAAATAGCACGAGTGCGAACTGCACAAAATAGTGCGACGCGCAAAATAGCGCGAGCGATAAACTGCACAAAACATTGTGACGCGCAAAATAGCACTTGTGATAAGCTGTTAAAAACAGTACGACGCGCAAAATAGTGCGAGTGTGAACTGCACAAAACAGTGCAACGCGCAAAATAGCGAGAGTGATAAACTACACAAAACTCTGCGACGCGCAAAATAACGCGAGTGATAAACTGTAAAAAACAGTGCGACGCCCAAAATAGCCCGAGCGATAAACTGTAAAAAACAGCGCGACACGAAAAATAGTGCGAGTGTGAACTGCACAAAACAGTGCGATGCGTAAAATAGCGCGAGTGATAAACTGCACAAAACATTGCGACGCGCAAAATAGTGTGGGTGATAAATGGTAAAAAACAGTGCGACGCGTAAAATAGGGTGAGTGTGAACAGCACAAAACAACGTGACGGACAAAATAACTCCGGTGATAAACTACACAAAATAGTGTGACGTGCAAAATAGCGCGAGTGATAAACTGTTAAAAACAGTGCGACGCGAAAAATAGCGCGAGTGATAAACTGCACAAAACAGTGCGATGGGAAAAATAGCGCGACTGATAAATTGTAAAAAACAGTGCGACGCCCAAAATAGCGCGAGAGATAAACATTTAAAAACAGTGCGACGCAAAATAGCACGAGTGATAAACTGCACAAAACAGTGCAACACGCAAAATAGCGCGAGTGTGAACTGCACAAAACAATGCGAGTGATAAACTGCACAAAACAGTGCGAGGCGCAAAATAGCGTGTGTGATAAATGGTAAAAAACAGTGCGACGCGCAAAATAGCGCGAGTGTGAACTGCACAAAACAGTGCGACGCGCAAAATAGCGAGAGTGACAAACCGCACAAAACTGTGCGACGCGCAAAATAGTGCGATCGATAAACTGTAAAAAATAGTGCACCTCCCAAAATAGCGCGAGTGATAAACTGTAAAAAATAGTGCGACGCGCAAAATAGCGCGTGTGTGAACTGCACAAAACAGTGCGACGCACAAAATAACGTGAGTGATAAACTGCACAAAACAGTGCAACGTGCAAAATAGCGTGAGTGTGAACTGCACAAAACTGTGCGACGCGCAAAATAGCATGAGTGTGAACTTCACAAAACAGTGCGACGTGCAAAATAGCGCGAGTGATAAATTTTTAAAAACAGTGTGACACGCAAAATAGCGCGAGTGTGAACTGCACAAAACTGTGCGACACGCAAAGTAGCGCTAGTGATAAACTGTAAAAAATAGTGCGACACACAAAATACCGCGAGTGTGAACTGCACAAAGCAGTGCGACGCGCAAAATAATGCGAGTGATAAACTACACAAAACTGTGCGACGCGCAAAATAGCGCGAGCGTAAACTGCACAAAACTGTGTGACGCGAAAAATAGCGGGAGTGATAAATTGTAAAAAACAGTGCGACGTGCAAAATAGCGCGAGTGATTAACTGTAAAAAACAGTGCGACGCCCAAACTAGCGTGAGTGGTAAATTGTAAAAACCAGTGTGACGCGCAAAATAGCATAAGTGTGAACTGCATAAAGCAGTGCGACGCGCAAACTAGCGCGAGTGACAAACTGCACAAAACATTGTGACGCGCAAAATAGAGCGAGTAATAAACTGTTAAAAACAGTGCGACGCGCAAAATAGCGCGAGTGTGAATTGCACAAAACAGTGCGACGCACAAAATATCGCGACTGATAAACTTCACTAAACAGTGCGACGCGCAAAATAGCGCGAGTGATAAACTGCACAAAACAGTACAACGCGCAAAATAGCGCGAGTGTGAACTGCACAAAACAGTGCGTCGCGCAAAATAGAGGGAGTGATAAACTGTAAAAAATAGTGCGACGCGCAAAATAGCGCGAGTGGGAACTGCACAAAACAGTGCGACGCGCAAAATAGCGTGAGTGATAAACTGCCCAAAATAGTGCGACGCGCAAAATACCGTGAGTGATAAATGGTAAAAAACAGTGCGACGCGCAAAATACCGCGAGTGTGAACTGCACAAAATAATGCGATGCGCAAAATAGCCCGAGTGATAAACTGCACAAAACATTGCGACGCGCAAAATAGCGCGGGTGATAAACTGTTAAAAACAGTGCGACGCGCAATATAGCGCCTGTAAACTGCACAAAATAGTGCGACGCGCAAAATAGCGGGAGTGATGAACCGCACAGAACACTTTAACGCGCAAAATAGCGGGAGCGATAAACTGTAAAAAATAGTGCGACGCCCAAAATAGCGCGTGTGATAAACTGTAAAAAATAGTGCGACGCGCAAAGTAGCACGAGTGTGAACTGCACAAAACTGTGCGACGCGCAAAATAGCGCGAGTGATAAACCGCACAAAACAGTGCGACGCGGAAAATAGCGTGAGTGATAAATGGTAAAAATTGTAACACGTGCAAAATAGCACGAGTGTGAACTGCACCAAACAGTGCGACGCGCAAAATAGCGCGAGTGATAAACTGCACAAAACATTGCGACGCGCTAAATAGCATGAGTGATAAACTGTTAAAAACAGTGCAACGCGCAAAATAGCGCGAGTGTGAACTGCACAACACAGTGCAACGCGCAAAATAGCGTGAGTGTGAACTGCACAAAACAGTGCGACGCGCAAAATAGCTCGAGTGTGAACTGCACAAAACAGTGTGACGCGCAAAATAGCGAGAGTGATAAACCGCACAAAACAGTGCGACCCGCAAAATTGCGTGAGTGATAGCTGTAAAAAACGGTGCGACGCCCAAAATAGCGCGAGTGATAAACTGTAAAAAATAGTGTGACGCGCAAAATAGCGCGAGTGTGAACTGCACAAAACAGTGCGACGCGCAAAATAGCGCGAGTGATAAACTACACAAAACAGTGCAACGCGCAAAATAGCGCGAGTGTGAACTGCACAAAACAATGCGACGCGCAAAATAGCACGAGTGTGAACTGCACAAAACTGTGCGACGCGCAAAATAGCGTGAGTGATAAATGGTAAAAAATAGAGCAACGAGCAAAATAGCACGAGTGTGAACTGCACAATATAGTGCGATGCGCAAAATAGCGCTAGCGATAAACTGCACAAAACATTGCGACGCGCAAAACAGCGCCAGTGATAAGCTGTTAATAACTGGGCGACGCGCAAAATAGTGCGAGTGTGAACTGCACAAAACAGTGCGACGCGTAAAATAGCGAGAGTGATAAACTGCACAAAACTGTGCGATGCGCAAAATAGCGCGAGTGATAAACTGGAAAAAACAGTGCGACGCCCAAAATAGCGCGAGTGATAATCTGTAAAAAACAGTGCGACGCGCAAAATAGCGCGAGTGTGAGATGCACAAAACAGTGCGACGCGCAATATAGCGAGAGTGATAAACTACACAAAACTTTGCAACGCGCAAAATAGCGCGAGTGATAAACTGGAAAAAACAGTGCGACGCCCAAAATAGCGCGAGTGATAAACTGTAAAAAACAGTGCGAAGCGCAAAATAGCGCGAGTGTGAACTGCACAAAACAGTGCGACGCGCAAAATAGCGCGAGTGACAAACTGCACAAAACATTGCGACGCGCAAAATAGCATGAGTGATAAATGCTAAAAAAATAGTGCGACGAGCAAAATAGGGCGAGCGTGAACTGCACAAAACAATGTGACGCGCAAAATAGCTCGAGTGAGAAACTACACAAAATACTGTCACGCGCAAAATAGCGCGAGTGATAAACTGTTAAAAACAGTGCAACGCGCAAAATAGCGCGAGTGTGAACTGCAAAAAACTGTGCGACGCGCAAAACAGTGAGAGTGATAAACCACACAAAACAGTGCGACGGGCAAAATTACGCGAGTGATAAACTGTAAAAAACGGTGCGATGCCCAAAATAGCGCGAGTGATAAACTGTAAAAAGTAGTGCGACGCGCAAAATAGCACGAGTGTGAACTGCGCAAAACAGTGCTACGCGCAAAATAGCGCGAGTGTGAACTGCACAAAACTGTGCAACGCGTAAAATAGCGCGACTGATAAACTGCACAAAACAGTGCGACGCGCAAAATAGGGAGTGTGAAGTACACAAAACAGTGCGACACACAAAGTAGCGCGAGTGATAAACTGCACAAAACAGTGCGACACGCAAAATAGCGCGAGTGATGAACTGTAAAAAATAGTGCGACGCACAAAATAGCGCGAGTGTGAATTGCACAAACCGGTGCGACGCGTAAAATAATGCGAGTGATAAATTGGACAAAACTGTGTGACGCGCAAAATAGCGCGAGTGATAAACTGCAAAAAACTGTGCGACGCGCAAAATAGCGGGAGTGATAAATTGTAAAAAACAGTGCGATGCGCAAAATAGCGCGAGTGATAAACTGTAAAAACTAGTGCGACGCGCAAAATAGGGAGTGTGAACCACACAAAACAGTGCGACACACAAAGTAGCGCGAGTGATAAACTGCACAAAACAGTGCAACGCGCAAAATAGCGCGAGTTTGAACTGCATAAAACACTGCGATGCGCAAAATAGCGCGTTTGTGAACTGCACAAAACAGTGCGACGCGCAAAATAGCGCGAGTGATAAACTACAAAAAACATTGCGACGCGCAGAATATGGCAAGTGATAAGCTGTAAAAAACAGTGCGACGTGCAAAATAGTGCGAGTGTGAACTGCACAAAACAGTGCGACGCGCAAAAAAGCAAGAGTGATAAACTGCACAAAACAGTGCGACGGCCAAAATAGCGCGAGTGATAAACTGTAAAAAATAGTGCGACGCGCAAAATTGCGCGAGCGTGAACTGCACAAAACAGTGCGATGCGCAAAATAGCGTGAGTGATAAATGGTAAAAAACAGTGCAACGAGCAAAAATAGCCCGAGTGTGAACTGCAAAAAACTGTGCGACGTGCAAAACAGTGAGAGTGATAAACCACACAAAACAGTGCGACGGGCAAAATTACGCGAGTGATAAACTGTAAAAAACGGTGCGATGCCCAAAATAGCGCGAGTGATAAACTGTAAAAAGTAGTGCGACGCGCAAAATAGCACGAGTGTGAACTGCGCAAAACAGTGCTACGCGCAAAATAGCGCGAGTGTGAACTGCACAAAACTGTGCAACGTGTAAAATAGCGCGACTGATAAACTGCACAAAACAGTGCGACGCGCAAAATAGGGAGTGTGAAGTACACAAAACAGTGCGACACACAAAGTAGCGCGAGTGATAAACTGCACAAAACAGTGCGACACGCAAAATAGCGCGAGTGATGAACTGTAAAAAATAGTGCGACGCACAAAATAGCGCGAGTGTGAATTGCACAAACCGGTGCGACGCGTAAAATAATGCGAGTGATAAATTGGACAAAACTGTGTGACGCGCAAAATAGCGCGAGTGATAAACTGCAAAAAACTGTGCGACGCGCAAAATAGCGGGAGTGATAAATTGTAAAAAACAGTGCGATGCGCAAAATAGCGCGAGTGATAAACTGTAAAAACTAGTGCGACGCGCAAAATAGGGAGTGTGAACTACACAAAACAGTGCGACACACAAAGTAGCGCGAGTGATAAACTGCACAAAACAGTGCAACGCGCAAAATAGCGCGAGTTTGAACTGCATAAAACACTGCGATGCGCAAAATAGCGCGTTTGTGAACTGCACAAAACAGTGCGACGCGCAAAATAGCGCGAGTGATAAACTACAAAAAACATTGCGACGCGCAGAATATGGCAAGTGATAAGCTGTAAAAAACAGTGCGACGTGCAAAATAGTGCGAGTGTGAACTGCACAAAACAGTGCGACGCGCAAAATAGCAAGAGTGATAAACTGTACAAAATAGTGCGACGCCCAAAATAGCGCGAGTGATAAACTGTAAAAAATAGTGCGACGCGCAAAATTGCGCGAGTGTGAACTGCACAAAACAGTGCGATGCGCAAAATAGCGTGAGTGATAAATGGTAAAAAACAGTGCAACGAGCAAAAATAGCCCGAGTGTGAACTGCAAAAAACTGTGCGACGCGCAAAACAGTGAGAGTGATAAACCACACAAAACAGTGCGACGGGCAAAATTACGCGAGTGATAAACTGTAAAAAACGGTGCGATGCCCAAAATAGCGCGAGTGATAAACTGTAAAAAGTAGTGCGACGCGCAAAATAGCACGAGTGTGAACTGCGCAAAACAGTGCTACGCGCAAAATAGCGCGAGTGTGAACTGCACAAAACTGTGCAACGCATAAAATAGCGCGACTGATAAACTGCACAAAACAGTGCGACGCGCAAAATAGGGAGTGTGAAGTACACAAAACAGTGCGACACACAAAGTAGCGCGAGTGATAAACTGCACAAAACAGTGCGACACGCAAAATAGCGCGAGTGATGAACTGTAAAAAATAGTGCGACGCACAAAATAGCGCGAGTGTGAATTGCACAAACCGGTGCGACGCGTAAAATAATGCGAGTGATAAATTGGACAAAACTGTGTGACGCGCAAAATAGCGCGAGTGATAAACTGCAAAAAACTGTGCGACGCGCAAAATAGCGGGAGTGATAAATTGTAAAAAACAGTGCGATGCGCAAAATAGCGCGAGTGATAAACTGTAAAAACTAGTGCGACGCGCAAAATAGGGAGTGTGAACTACACAAAACAGTGCGACACACAAAGTAGCGCGAGTGATAAACTGCACAAAACAGTGCAACGCGCAAAATAGCGCGAGTTTGAACTGCATAAAACACTGCGATGCGCAAAATAGCGCGTTTGTGAACTGCACAAAACAGTGCGACGCGCAAAATAGCGCGAGTGATAAACTACAAAAAACATTGCGACGCGCAGAATATGGCAAGTGATAAGCTGTAAAAAACAGTGCGACGTGCAAAATAGCACGAGTATGAACTGCACAAAACAGTGCGACGCGCAAAATAGCACGAGTGATAATCTGCACAAAAACGGTGCAACATGCAAAATAGCGCAGGTGTGAACTGCACAAAACAGTGCGACGCGCAAAATAGCACGAGTGTGAACTGCACAAAACTGTGCGACGCACAAAATAGCGCGAGTGATAAACCGCACAAAACAGTGCGACGCGAAAAATAGCGTGAGTGATAAATGGTAAAAAATAGTAACACGTGCAAAATAGCACGAGTGTGAACTGCACAAAACAGTGCGACGCGCAAAATAGCGCGAGTGATAAACTGCACAAAACATTGCGACGCGCTAAATAGCGTGACTGATAAACTGTAAAAAACAGTGCGACGCGCAAAATAGCGCGAGTGTGAACTGCACAAAACAGTGCAACGCGCAAAATAGCGTGAGTGTGAACTGCACAAAACAGTACGACGCGCAAAATAGCCCGAGTGTGAACTGCACCAAACAGTGTGACGCGCAAAATAGCGAGAGTGATAAACCGCACAAAACAATACAACCCGCAAAATTGCACGAGTGATAGACTGTAAAAAACGGTGCGACGCCCAAAATAGCGCGAGTGATAAACTGTAAAAATAGTGTGACGCGCAAAATAGCGCGAGTGTGAACTGCACAAAACAGTGCGACGCGCAAAATAGCGCGAGTGATAAACTACACAAAACAGTGCAACGCGCAAAATAACACGAGTGTGAACTGCACAAAACAGTGCGATGCGCAAAATAGCGCGAGTGTGAACTGCACAAAACTGTGCGACGCGCAAAATAGCGTGAGTGATAAACTGCACAAAACAGTGCGACGCGCAAAATACCGTGAGTGATAAATGGTAAAAAATAGAGCAACGAGCAAAATAGCACGAGTGTGAACTGCACAATATAGTGCGACGCGCAAAATAGCGCTAGCAATAAACTGCACAAAACATTGCGACGCGCAAAATAGCGCCGGTGATAAGCTGTTAAAAACTGGGCGACGCGCAAAATAGTGCGAGTGTGAACTGCACAGAACAGTGCGACGCGCAAAATAGCGAGAGTGATAAACTGCACAAAACTGTGCGATGCGCAAAATAGCGCGAGTGATAAACTGGAAAAAACAGTGCGATGCCCAAAATAGCGCGAGTGATAAACTATAAAAAACAGTGCCACGCGCAAAATAGCGCGAGTGTGAACTGCACAAAACAGTGCGACGCGCAAAATAGCGCGAGTGATAAACTGCACAAAACATTCCGACGCGCAAAATAGCGTGAGTGATAAATGCTAAAAAAATAGTGCGACGAGCAAAATAGGGCGAGCGTGAACTACACAAAATAGTGTGACGCGCAAAATAGCTCGAGTGAGAAACTTCACAAAATAGTGTGACGCGCAAAATAGCACGAGTGATAAACTGTTAAAAACAGTGCGACGCGCAAAATAGCGCGAGTGTGAACTGCACAAAACTGTGCGACGCGCAAAATAGCGAGAGTGATAAACCACACAAAACAGTGCGACGCGCAAAATTGCGCGAGTGATAAACTGTAAAAAACGGTGCGATGCCCAAAATAGCGCGAGTGATAAACTGTAAAAAGTAGTGCGATGCGCAAAATAGCACGAGTGTGAACTGCACAAAACAGTGCTACGCGCAAAACAGTGTGACGCGCAAAATAGCGCGAGTGATAAACTGTAAAAAATAGTGCGACGCACAAAATAGCACGACTGTGAATTGCACAAACCGGTGCGATGCGTAAAATAATGCAAGTGACAAACTGAACAAAACTGTGTGACGCGCAAAATAGCGCGAGTGATAAACTGCAAAAAACTGTGTGACGCGCAAAATAGCGGCAGTGATAAATTGTAAAAAACAGTGCGATGCGCAAAATAGCGCGAGTGATAAACTGTAAAAACTAATGCGACGCGCAAAATAGGGAGTGTGAACTACACAAAACAGTGCGACACACAAAGTAGCGCGAGTGATAAACTGCACAAAACAGTGCAACGCGCAAAATAGCGCGAGTGTGAACTGCATAAAACAGTGCGATGCGCAAAATAGCGCGTGTGTGAACTGCATAAAAGAGTGCGACGCGCAAAATAGCGCAAGTGATAAACTGCACAAAACATTGCGACGCGCAGAATAGCGCAAGTGATAAGCTGTAAAAAATAGTGCGACGTGCAAAATAGTGCGAGTGTGAACTGCACAAAACTGTGCGACGCGCAAAATAGCAAGAGTGATAAACTGCACAAAATAGTGCGACGCCCAAAATAGCGCGAGTGATAAACTGTAAAAAATAGTGCGACGCGCAAAATAGCGCGAGTGTGAAGTGCACAAAACAGTGCGATGCGCAAAATAGCGTGAGTGATAAATGGTAAAAAACAGTGCAACGAGCAAAATAGCCCGAGTGTGAACTGCACAAAACAGTGCGACGCGCAAAATAGCGCGAGTGATAAACTGCACAAAATACTGCTGCGCGCAAAATAGCTCGAGTGATAAACTGTTAAAAATAGTGCGACGCGCAAAACAGTGTGAGTGTGAACTGCACAAAACAGGGCGACGCGCAAAATAGCGAGAGTGATAAACTGCACAAAATTGTGCGACGCCCAAAATAGCGCGAGTGATAAGATGCACAAAACAGTGCAACACTCAAAATAGCGCAAGTGTGAACTGCACAAATCTGTGCGACGCGCAAAATAGAGGGAGTGATAAACCGTACAAAACAGTGCGACATGCAAAATATCGCAAGCGATAAACTGTAAAAAACAGTGCGACGCCCAAAATAGCGCGAGTGATAAACTGTAAAAAAGAGTGCGATGCGCCAAATTGCGCGAGTGTGAACTGCGCAAAATAGTGCGACGCGCAAAATAGCGCGAGTGATAATTTGCACAAAACAGTGCAACGTTCAAAATAGCGCGAGTGTGAACTGCACAAAACAGTGCGACACACAAAATAGCGCGAGTGTGAACTGCACGAAACTGTGCGACGCGCAAAATAGCGCGAGTGATAAACTACACAAAACATTGCGACGCGCAAAATAGAACGAGTGTGAACCGCACAAAACAGTGCAACGCGCAAAATAGCGCGAGCGTGAACTGCACAAAACAGAGCAACGCGCAAAATAGCGCCAGCGTGAACTGCACAAAACAGTGCGACGCACAAAATAGCCCGAGTGTGAACTGCATAAAATAGTGCGACGAGCAAAATAGCGAGAGTGATAAACCACACAAAACAGTGTGACCCGCAAAATTCTGCGAGTGATAGACTGTAAAAAATGGAGCGACGCCCAAAATAGCGCGAGTGATAAACTGTAAAAAATGGTGCGACGCGCAAAATAGCGCGAGTGTGAACTGCACAAAACAGTGCGACGCGCAAAATAGCGCGAGTCACAAACTACACAAAATAGTGCAATGCGCAAAATAGCGCGAGTGTGAACTGCACAAAACAGTGCGACGGGCAAAATAGCGCGAGTGTGAACTGCACAAAACTGTGCAACGCGCAAAATAGCACGAGTGATAAACTGCACAAAACAGTGCGACGCGCAAAATAGCGTGAGTGATAAATGGTAAAAAATAGAGCAACAAGCAAAATAGCACGAGTGTGAACTGCACAAAATAGTGCGACGCGCAAAATAGCACGAGCGATAAACTTCACAAAACATTGTGACGCGCAAAATAGCGCTTGTGATAAGCTGTTAAAAACAGTGCGACACGCAAAATAGTGCGAGTGTGAACTGCACAAAACAGTGCGACGCGCAAAATAGCGAGAGTGATAAACTACACAAAACTGTGCGACGCGCAAAATAACGCGAGTGATAAACTGGAAAAAATAGTGCGACGCCCAAAATAGCCCGAGCGATAAACTGTAAAAAACAGCGCGACACGCAAAATAGTGCGAGTGTGAACTGCACAAAACAGTGCGACGCGCAAAATAGCGCGAGTGATAAACTGCACAAAACATTACGACGCGCAAAATAGCGTGGGTGATAAATGGTAAAAACAGTGCGACGCGCAAAATAGGGCGAGTGTGAACTCCACAAAACAATGTGACGCGCAAAATAACTCGGGTGATAAACTACACAAAATAGTGTGACGCGCAAAATAGCGCGAGTGATAAACTGTTAAAAACAGTGCAACGCGAAAAATAGCGCGAGTGATAAACTGCACAAAACAGTGCAATGCGCAAAATAGCGCGAGTGATAAATTGTAAAAAACAGTGCGACGCCCAAAATAGCGCGAGAGATAAACATTTAAAAACAGTGCGAGGTGCAAAATAGCGTGGGTGATAAATGGTAGAAAACAGTGCGACGCGCAAAATAGCGCGAGTGTGAACTGCACAAAACAGTGCGACGCGCAAAATAGCGAGAGTGACAAACCGCACAAAACTGTGCGACGCGTAAAATAGTGCGAGCGATAAACTGTAAAAAACAGTGCGCCTCCCAAAATAGCGCGAGTGATAAACTGTAAAAAATAGTGCGACGCGCAAAATAGCGCGAGTGTGAACTGCACAAAACAGTGCGATGCACAAAATAACGTGAGTGATAAACTGCACAAAACAGTGCAACGTGCAAAATAGCGTGAGTGTGTACTGCACAAAACTTTGCGACGCGCAAAATAGCACGAGTGTAACTTCACAAAATAGGGCGACGTGCAAAATAGCGCGAGTGATAAACTGTTAAAAACAGTGCGACACGCAAAATAGCGCGAGTGTGAACTTCACAAAACAGTGCAACGCGCAAAATTGCACGAGTGTGAACCGCACAAAACAATGCGACGCGCAAAATAGCGCGAGCGTGAACTGCACAAAACAGAACAACGCGCAAAATAGCGCCAGCGTGAACTGCACAAAACAGTGCGACGCACAAAATAGCCCGAGTATGAACTGCATAAAATAGTGCGACGCGCAAAATAGCGAGAGTGATAAACCGCACAAAATAGTGTGACCCGCAAAATTCCGCGAGTGACAGACTGTAAAAAACGTTGCAACGCCCAAAATAGCGCGAGTGATAAACTGTAAAAAATAGTGCGACGTGCAAAATAGCGCGGGTGTGAACTGCACAAAACAGTGCGACGCGCAAAATAGCGTGAGTCACAAACTACACAAAACAGTGCAACGCGCAAAATAGCGCGAGTGTGAACTGCACAAAACAGTGCGACGGGCAAAATAGCGCGAGTGTGAACTGCACAAAACTGTGCAACGCGCAACATAGCACGAGTGATAAACTGCACCGAACAGTGCGATGCGCAAAATAGCGTGAGTGATAAATGGTAAAAAATAGAGCAACGAGCAAAATAGCACGAGTGTGAACTGCACAAAATAGTGCGACGCGCAAAATAGCGCGAGCGATAAACTACACAAAACATTGTGACGTGCAAAATAGCGCTTGTGATAAGCTGTTAAAAACAGTGCGACGCGCAAAATAGTACGAGTGTGAACTGCACAAAACAGTGCAACGCGCAAAATAGCGAGAGTGATAAACTACACAAAACTGTGCAACGCGCAAAATAACGCGAGTGATAAACTGGAAAAAATAGTGTGACGCCCAAAATGGCCCGAGCGATAAACTGTAAAAAACAGCGCGACACGAAAAATAGTGCGAGTGTGAACTGCACAAAACAGTGCGACGCGCAAAACAGCGCGAGTGATAAACTGCACAAAACATTGCGACGCGCAAAATAGCGTGGGTGATAAATGGTAAAAAACAGTGCGACGCGCAAAATAGGGCGAGTGTGAACTGCACAAAAAAACGTGACGGGCAAAATAACTCGGGTGATAAACTACACAAAATAGTGACACGCGCAAAATAGCGCGAGTGATAAACTGTTAAAAACAGTGCGACGCGAAAAATAGCACGAGTGATAAACGGCACAAAACAGTGCGATGCGCAAAATAGCGCGAGTGATAAATTGTAAAAAACAGTGCGACACCAAAAATAGCGCGAGAGATAAACATTTAAAAACAGTGCGACGCAAAATAGCACGAGTGATAAACTGCACAAAACAGTGCAACACGCAAAATAGCGCGAGTGTGAACTGCACAAAACAGTGCGAGTGATAAACTGCACAAAACAGTGCGAGGCGCAAAATAGCGTGAGTGATAAATGGTAAAAAACAGTGCGACACGCAAAATAGTGCGAGTGTGAACTGCACAAAACAGTGCGACGCGCAAAATAGCGAGAGTGACAAACCGCACAAAACTGTGCGACGCGCAAAATAGTGCGAGTGATAAACTGTAAAAAATAGTGCGCCTCCCAAAATAGCGCGAGTGATAAACTGTAAAAAATAGTGCGACGCGCAAAATAGCGCGAGTGTGAACTGCACAAAATAGTGCGACGCACAAAATAACGTGAGTGATAAACTGCACAAAACAGTGCAACGTGCAAAATAGCGTGAGTGTGAATTGCACAAAACTGTGCGACGCGCAAAATAGCACGAGTGTGAACTTCACAAAACAGTGCGACGTGAAAAATAGCGCGATTGATAAACTGTTAAAAACAGTGTGACACGCAAAATAGCGCGAGTGTGAACTTCACAAAACAGTGCCACGCGCAAAATAGCGAGAGTGATAAACTACACAAAACTCTGCGACGCGCAAAATAACGCGAGTGATAAACTGGAAAAAATAGTGCGACGCCCAAAATAGCCCGAGCGATAAACTGTAAAAAACAGCGCGACACGAAAAATAGTGCGAGTATGAACTGCACAAAACAGTGCGACGCGCAAAATAGCACGAGTGATAAACTGCACAAAACATTGCGACGCGCAAAATAGTGTGGGTGATAAATGGTAAAAAACAGTGCGACGCGTAAAATAGGGTGAGTGTGAACTGCACAAAACAACGTGACGGACAAAATAACTCCGGTGATAAACTACACAAAATAGTGTGACGTGCAAAATAGCGCGAGTGATAAACTGTTAAAAACAGTGCGACGCGAAAAATAGCGCGAGTGATAAACTGCACAAAACAGTGCGATGCGCAAAATAGCGTGAGTGATAAATGGTAAAAAATAGAGCAACGAGCAAAATAGCACGAGTGCGAACTGCACAAAATAGTGCGACGCGCAAAATAGCGCGAGCGATAAACTGCACAAAACATTGTGACGCGCAAAATAGCACTTGTGATAAGCTGTTAAAAACAGTACGACGCGCAAAATAGTGCGAGTGTGAACTGCACAAAACAGTGCAACGCGCAAAATAGCGAGAGTGATAAACTACACAAAACTGTGCGACGCGCAAAATAACGCGAGTGATAAACTGTAAAAAACAGTGCGACGCCCAAAATAGCCCGAGCGATAAACTGTAAAAAACAGCGCGACACGAAAAATAGTGCGAGTGTGAACTGCACAAAACAGTGCGATGCGTAAAATAGCGCGAGTGATAAACTGCACAAAACATTGCGACGCGCAAAATAGTGTGGGTGATAAATGGTAAAAAACAGTGCGACGCGTAAAATAGGGTGAGTGTGAACAGCACAAAACAACGTGACGGACAAAATAACTCCGGTGATAAACTACACAAAATAGTGTGACGTGCAAAATAGCGCGAGTGATAAACTGTTAAAAACAGTGCGACGCGAAAAATAGCGCGAGTGATAAACTGCACAAAACAGTGCGATGGGAAAAATAGCGCGACTGATAAATTGTAAAAAACAGTGCGACGCCCAAAATAGCGCGAGAGATAAACATTTAAAAACAGTGCGACGCAAAATAGCACGAGTGATAAACTGCACAAAACAGTGCAACACGCAAAATAGCGCGAGTGTGAACTGCACAAAACAATGCGAGTGATAAACTGCACAAAACAGTGCGAGGCGCAAAATAGCGTGTGTGATAAATGGTAAAAAACAGTGCGACGCGCAAAATAGCGCGAGTGTGAACTGCACAAAACAGTGCGACGCGCAAAATAGCGAGAGTGACAAACCGCACAAAACTGTGCGACGCGCAAAATAGTGCGATCGATAAACTGTAAAAAATAGTGCACCTCCCAAAATAGCGCGAGTGATAAACTGTAAAAAATAGTGCGACGCGCAAAATAGCGCGTGTGTGAACTGCACAAAACAGTGCGACGCACAAAATAACGTGAGTGATAAACTGCACAAAACAGTGCAACGTGCAAAATAGCGTGAGTGTGAACTGCACAAAACTGTGCGACGCGCAAAATAGCATGAGTGTGAACTTCACAAAACAGTGCGACGTGCAAAATAGCGCGAGTGATAAATTTTTAAAAACAGTGTGACACGCAAAATAGCGCGAGTGTGAACTGCACAAAACTGTGCGACACGCAAAGTAGCGCTAGTGATAAACTGTAAAAAATAGTGCGACACACAAAATACCGCGAGTGTGAACTGCACAAAGCAGTGCGACGCGCAAAATAATGCGAGTGATAAACTACACAAAACTGTGCGACGCGCAAAATAGCGCGAGCGTAAACTGCACAAAACTGTGTGACGCGAAAAATAGCGGGAGTGATAAATTGTAAAAAACAGTGCGACGTGCAAAATAGCGCGAGTGATTAACTGTAAAAAACAGTGCGACGCCCAAACTAGCGTGAGTGGTAAATTGTAAAAACCAGTGTGACGCGCAAAATAGCATAAGTGTGAACTGCATAAAGCAGTGCGACGCGCAAACTAGCGCGAGTGACAAACTGCACAAAACATTGTGACGCGCAAAATAGAGCGAGTAATAAACTGTTAAAAACAGTGCGACGCGCAAAATAGCGCGAGTGTGAATTGCACAAAACAGTGCGACGCACAAAATATCGCGACTGATAAACTTCACTAAACAGTGCGACGCGCAAAATAGCGCGAGTGATAAACTGCACAAAACAGTACAACGCGCAAAATAGCGCGAGTGTGAACTGCACAAAACAGTGCGTCGCGCAAAATAGAGGGAGTGATAAACTGTAAAAAATAGTGCGACGCGCAAAATAGCGCGAGTGGGAACTGCACAAAACAGTGCGACGCGCAAAATAGCGTGAGTGATAAACTGCCCAAAATAGTGCGACGCGCAAAATACCGTGAGTGATAAATGGTAAAAAACAGTGCGACGCGCAAAATACCGCGAGTGTGAACTGCACAAAATAATGCGATGCGCAAAATAGCCCGAGTGATAAACTGCACAAAACATTGCGACGCGCAAAATAGCGCGGGTGATAAACTGTTAAAAACAGTGCGACGCGCAATATAGCGCCTGTAAACTGCACAAAATAGTGCGACGCGCAAAATAGCGGGAGTGATGAACCGCACAGAACACTTTAACGCGCAAAATAGCGGGAGCGATAAACTGTAAAAAATAGTGCGACGCCCAAAATAGCGCGTGTGATAAACTGTAAAAAATAGTGCGACGCGCAAAGTAGCACGAGTGTGAACTGCACAAAACTGTGCGACGCGCAAAATAGCGCGAGTGATAAACCGCACAAAACAGTGCGACGCGGAAAATAGCGTGAGTGATAAATGGTAAAAATTGTAACACGTGCAAAATAGCACGAGTGTGAACTGCACCAAACAGTGCGACGCGCAAAATAGCGCGAGTGATAAACTGCACAAAACATTGCGACGCGCTAAATAGCATGAGTGATAAACTGTTAAAAACAGTGCAACGCGCAAAATAGCGCGAGTGTGAACTGCACAACACAGTGCAACGCGCAAAATAGCGTGAGTGTGAACTGCACAAAACAGTGCGACGCGCAAAATAGCTCGAGTGTGAACTGCACAAAACAGTGTGACGCGCAAAATAGCGAGAGTGATAAACCGCACAAAACAGTGCGACCCGCAAAATTGCGTGAGTGATAGCTGTAAAAAACGGTGCGACGCCCAAAATAGCGCGAGTGATAAACTGTAAAAAATAGTGTGACGCGCAAAATAGCGCGAGTGTGAACTGCACAAAACAGTGCGACGCGCAAAATAGCGCGAGTGATAAACTACACAAAACAGTGCAACGCGCAAAATAGCGCGAGTGTGAACTGCACAAAACAATGCGACGCGCAAAATAGCACGAGTGTGAACTGCACAAAACTGTGCGACGCGCAAAATAGCGTGAGTGATAAATGGTAAAAAATAGAGCAACGAGCAAAATAGCACGAGTGTGAACTGCACAATATAGTGCGATGCGCAAAATAGCGCTAGCGATAAACTGCACAAAACATTGCGACGCGCAAAACAGCGCCAGTGATAAGCTGTTAATAACTGGGCGACGCGCAAAATAGTGCGAGTGTGAACTGCACAAAACAGTGCGACGCGTAAAATAGCGAGAGTGATAAACTGCACAAAACTGTGCGATGCGCAAAATAGCGCGAGTGATAAACTGGAAAAAACAGTGCGACGCCCAAAATAGCGCGAGTGATAATCTGTAAAAAACAGTGCGACGCGCAAAATAGCGCGAGTGTGAGATGCACAAAACAGTGCGACGCGCAATATAGCGAGAGTGATAAACTACACAAAACTTTGCAACGCGCAAAATAGCGCGAGTGATAAACTGGAAAAAACAGTGCGACGCCCAAAATAGCGCGAGTGATAAACTGTAAAAAACAGTGCGAAGCGCAAAATAGCGCGAGTGTGAACTGCACAAAACAGTGCGACGCGCAAAATAGCGCGAGTGACAAACTGCACAAAACATTGCGACGCGCAAAATAGCATGAGTGATAAATGCTAAAAAAATAGTGCGACGAGCAAAATAGGGCGAGCGTGAACTGCACAAAACAATGTGACGCGCAAAATAGCTCGAGTGAGAAACTACACAAAATACTGTCACGCGCAAAATAGCGCGAGTGATAAACTGTTAAAAACAGTGCAACGCGCAAAATAGCGCGAGTGTGAACTGCAAAAAACTGTGCGACGCGCAAAACAGTGAGAGTGATAAACCACACAAAACAGTGCGACGGGCAAAATTACGCGAGTGATAAACTGTAAAAAACGGTGCGATGCCCAAAATAGCGCGAGTGATAAACTGTAAAAAGTAGTGCGACGCGCAAAATAGCACGAGTGTGAACTGCGCAAAACAGTGCTACGCGCAAAATAGCGCGAGTGTGAACTGCACAAAACTGTGCAACGCGTAAAATAGCGCGACTGATAAACTGCACAAAACAGTGCGACGCGCAAAATAGGGAGTGTGAAGTACACAAAACAGTGCGACACACAAAGTAGCGCGAGTGATAAACTGCACAAAACAGTGCGACACGCAAAATAGCGCGAGTGATGAACTGTAAAAAATAGTGCGACGCACAAAATAGCGCGAGTGTGAATTGCACAAACCGGTGCGACGCGTAAAATAATGCGAGTGATAAATTGGACAAAACTGTGTGACGCGCAAAATAGCGCGAGTGATAAACTGCAAAAAACTGTGCGACGCGCAAAATAGCGGGAGTGATAAATTGTAAAAAACAGTGCGATGCGCAAAATAGCGCGAGTGATAAACTGTAAAAACTAGTGCGACGCGCAAAATAGGGAGTGTGAACCACACAAAACAGTGCGACACACAAAGTAGCGCGAGTGATAAACTGCACAAAACAGTGCAACGCGCAAAATAGCGCGAGTTTGAACTGCATAAAACACTGCGATGCGCAAAATAGCGCGTTTGTGAACTGCACAAAACAGTGCGACGCGCAAAATAGCGCGAGTGATAAACTACAAAAAACATTGCGACGCGCAGAATATGGCAAGTGATAAGCTGTAAAAAACAGTGCGACGTGCAAAATAGTGCGAGTGTGAACTGCACAAAACAGTGCGACGCGCAAAAAAGCAAGAGTGATAAACTGCACAAAACAGTGCGACGGCCAAAATAGCGCGAGTGATAAACTGTAAAAAATAGTGCGACGCGCAAAATTGCGCGAGCGTGAACTGCACAAAACAGTGCGATGCGCAAAATAGCGTGAGTGATAAATGGTAAAAAACAGTGCAACGAGCAAAAATAGCCCGAGTGTGAACTGCAAAAAACTGTGCGACGTGCAAAACAGTGAGAGTGATAAACCACACAAAACAGTGCGACGGGCAAAATTACGCGAGTGATAAACTGTAAAAAACGGTGCGATGCCCAAAATAGCGCGAGTGATAAACTGTAAAAAGTAGTGCGACGCGCAAAATAGCACGAGTGTGAACTGCGCAAAACAGTGCTACGCGCAAAATAGCGCGAGTGTGAACTGCACAAAACTGTGCAACGTGTAAAATAGCGCGACTGATAAACTGCACAAAACAGTGCGACGCGCAAAATAGGGAGTGTGAAGTACACAAAACAGTGCGACACACAAAGTAGCGCGAGTGATAAACTGCACAAAACAGTGCGACACGCAAAATAGCGCGAGTGATGAACTGTAAAAAATAGTGCGACGCACAAAATAGCGCGAGTGTGAATTGCACAAACCGGTGCGACGCGTAAAATAATGCGAGTGATAAATTGGACAAAACTGTGTGACGCGCAAAATAGCGCGAGTGATAAACTGCAAAAAACTGTGCGACGCGCAAAATAGCGGGAGTGATAAATTGTAAAAAACAGTGCGATGCGCAAAATAGCGCGAGTGATAAACTGTAAAAACTAGTGCGACGCGCAAAATAGGGAGTGTGAACTACACAAAACAGTGCGACACACAAAGTAGCGCGAGTGATAAACTGCACAAAACAGTGCAACGCGCAAAATAGCGCGAGTTTGAACTGCATAAAACACTGCGATGCGCAAAATAGCGCGTTTGTGAACTGCACAAAACAGTGCGACGCGCAAAATAGCGCGAGTGATAAACTACAAAAAACATTGCGACGCGCAGAATATGGCAAGTGATAAGCTGTAAAAAACAGTGCGACGTGCAAAATAGTGCGAGTGTGAACTGCACAAAACAGTGCGACGCGCAAAATAGCAAGAGTGATAAACTGTACAAAATAGTGCGACGCCCAAAATAGCGCGAGTGATAAACTGTAAAAAATAGTGCGACGCGCAAAATTGCGCGAGTGTGAACTGCACAAAACAGTGCGATGCGCAAAATAGCGTGAGTGATAAATGGTAAAAAACAGTGCAACGAGCAAAAATAGCCCGAGTGTGAACTGCAAAAAACTGTGCGACGCGCAAAACAGTGAGAGTGATAAACCACACAAAACAGTGCGACGGGCAAAATTACGCGAGTGATAAACTGTAAAAAACGGTGCGATGCCCAAAATAGCGCGAGTGATAAACTGTAAAAAGTAGTGCGACGCGCAAAATAGCACGAGTGTGAACTGCGCAAAACAGTGCTACGCGCAAAATAGCGCGAGTGTGAACTGCACAAAACTGTGCAACGCGTAAAATAGCGTGACTGATAAACTGCACAAAACAGTGCGACGCGCAAAATAGGGAGTGTGAAGTACACAAAACAGTGCGACACACAAAGTAGCGCGAGTGATAAACTGCACAAAACAGTGCGACACGCAAAATAGCGCGAGTGATGAACTGTAAAAAATAGTGCGACGCACAAAATAGCGCGAGTGTGAATTGCACAAACCGGTGCGACGCGTAAAATAATGCGAGTGATAAATTGGACAAAACTGTGTGACGCGCAAAATAGCGCGAGTGATAAACTGCAAAAAACTGTGCGACGCGCAAAATAGCGGGAGTGATAAATTGTAAAAAACAGTGCGATGCGCAAAATAGCGCGAGTGATAAACTGTAAAAACTAGTGCGACGCGCAAAATAGGGAGTGTGAACTACACAAAACAGTGCGACACACAAAGTAGCGCGAGTGATAAACTGCACAAAACAGTGCAACGCGCAAAATAGCGCGAGTTTGAACTGCATAAAACACTGCGATGCGCAAAATAGCGCGTTTGTGAACTGCACAAAACAGTGCGACGCGCAAAATAGCGCGAGTGATAAACTACAAAAAACATTGCGACGCGCAGAATATGGCAAGTGATAAGCTGTAAAAAACAGTGCGACGTGCAAAATAGTGCGAGTGTGAACTGCACAAAACAGTGCGACGCGCAAAATAGCAAGAGTGATAAACTGCACAAAATAGTGCGACGCCCAAAATAGCGCGAGTGATAAACTGTAAAAAATAGTGCGACGCGCAAAATTGCGCGAGTGTGAACTGCACAAAACAGTGCGATGCGCAAAATAGCGTGAGTGATAAATGGTAAAAAACAGTGCAACGAGCAAAAATAGCCCGAGTGTGAACTGCACAAAACAGTGCGACGCGCAAAATTGCGCGAGTGATAAACTGCACAAAACATTACGACACGCAAAATAGCTCGAGTGATAAACTGTTAAAAATAGTGCGACGCGCAAAACAGCGTGAGTGTGAACTACACAAAACAGTGCAACGCGCAAAATAGCGACAGTGATAAACTGCACAAAATAGAGCGACGCCCAAAATAGCGCGAGTGATAAACTGCACAAAATAGTGCGACGCGCAAAATAGCGCGAGTGATAAGATGCACAAAACAGTGCAACGCGAAAAATAGCGTGAGTGGGAACTGCACAAAACAGTGCGACGCGCAAAATATCGCGAGTGATAAACTGCACAAAACATTGCGACGCGTAAAATAACGCGAGTGTGAACTGCACAAAACAGTGCGACGCGCAAAATAGCGCGATTGATAAACTGCACAAAACAGTGCGACGCGTAAAGTAGCGCGAGTGATAAATTGTAAAAAACAGTGCGACGCCCAAAATAGCGCAAGTGATAAACTTTAAAAAACAGTGCGACGCGCAAAATAGCGCGAGTGATAAACTGCACAAAACAGTGCCACGTGCAAAATAGCGCGAGTGTGAACTGCACAAAACAGTGCGACGCGCAAAATAGAGCGAGTGATAAACCATAAAAAACAATGCGACGCGCAAAATAGCGCGAGTGATAAACTGTAAAAAATAGTGCGACGCAGAAAAATAGCGCGAGTGTGAATTGCACAAACCGGTGCGATGCGTAAAATAATGCGAGTGATAAACTGCAAAAAACTGTGTGACGCGCAAAATAGCGGGAGTGATAAATTGTAAAAAACAGTGCGATGCGCAAAATAGCGCGAGTGATAAACTGCACAAAACAGTGCGACGCGCAAAATAGCGCGAGTGATAAACTGTAAAAACTAGTGCGACGCGCAAAATAGGGAGTGTGAACTACACAAAACAGTGCGACACACAAAGTAGCGTGAGTGATAAACTGCAAAAAACAGTGCGACGCGCAAAATAGCGCGAGTGAGAACTGCATAAAACAGTGCGAGGCGCAAAATAGCGCGTGTGTGAACTGCATAAAACAGTGCGACGCGCAAAATAGCGCGAGTGATAAACTGCACAAAACATTGCGACGCGCATAATAGCACGAGTGATAAGCTGTTTAAAACAGTGCGACGTGCAAAATAGTGCGAGTGTGAACTGCACAAAACAGTGCGACGCCCAAAATAGCGCGAGTGATAAACTGTAAAAAATAGTGCGATGCGCAAAATAGCGCGAGTGTGAACTGCCCAAAATAGTGCGACGTGCAAAATAACGTGAGTGATAAATGGTAAAACACAGTGCAACGAGCAAAATAGCCCAAGTGTGAACTGCACAAAACAGTGCGACCCGCAAAATAGCGCGAGTGATAAACTGCACAAAACATTGCGACGCGCAAAATAGCTCGAGTGATAAACTGTTAAAAATAGTGCGACGTGCAAAATAGCGTGAGTGTGGACAGCACAAAATCGTGCGACGCGCAAAATAGCGCGAGTGATAAACTGGAAAAAACAGTGAGAAGCCCAAAATAGCGCGAGTGATAAACTGTAAAAAATAATGCGACGCGCAAAATAGCGCGAGTGATAAGATGCACAAAACAGTGCAATGCGCAAAATAGCGCGAGTGTGAACTGCACAAATCTGTGCGACGCGCAAAATAGCGCGAGTGGGAACTGCACAAAACTGTTCGACGTGCAAAATGGCGCGAGTGATAAACTGCACAAAACATTGCGACGCGCAAAATAGCGCGAGTGTGAACTACACAAAACAGTGCGACGTGCAAAATAGCGCGAGTGATAAACTGCACAAAACAGTGCGACGCGCAAAGTAGAGCGAGTGATAAATTGTAAAAAACAGTGCGACGCCCAAAATAGCGTAAGTGATCAACTTTAAAAAACAGTGCGACGCGCAAAATAGCGCGAGTGATAAACTGCACAAAACAGTGTAACGTGCAAAATAGCGCGAGTGTGAACTGCACAAAACAGTGCGACGCGCAAAATAGAGCGAGTGATAAACTGTAAAAAACAATGCGACGCGCAAAATAGCGCGAGTGATAAACTGTTAAAAACAGTGCGATGCGCAAAATAGCACAAGTGTGAACTTCACAACACAGTGCGACGCGCATAATAGTGAGAGTGATAAATTGCACAAAACAGCGCGACGCCCAAAATTGCGCGAGTGATAAACTGTAAAAAACAATGCGACGCGCAAAATAGCGCGAGTGATAAGATGCACAAAACAGTGCAATGCTCAAAATAGCGTGAGTGTGAACTGCACAAATCTGTGCGATGCGCAAAATAGCGCGAGTGGGAACCGCACAAAACAGTGCGACGCGCAAAATAGCGCGAGTGATAAACTGCACAAAACATTGCGACGCGCAAAGTAGCGCGAGTGATAAATTGTAAAAAACAGTGCAACGCCCAAAATAGCGCAAGTGATAAACTTTAAAAAACAGTGCGACGCACAAAATAGCACGAGTGATAAACTGCACAAAACAGTGCAACGTGCAAAATGGCGCGAGTGTGAACTGCACAAAACAGTGCGACGCCCAAAATAGAGCGAGTGATAAACCATAAAAAACAATGCAACGCGCAAAATTGCGCGAGTGATAAACTGTAAAACATAGTGCGACGCACAAAATAGCGCGAGTGTTAATTGCACAAACCGGTGCGATGCGTAAAATAATGCGAGTGATAAACTGCACAAAACTGTGTGACGCGCAAAATAGCGCGAGTGATAAACTGCATAGAACTGTGTGACGCGCAAAATAGCGGGAGTGATAAATTGTAAAAAACAGTGCGATGCGCAAAATAGCGCGAGCGTGAACTTCACAACACAGTGCGACGCGCATAATAGTGAGCGTGATAAATTGCACAAAACAGCGCGACGCGCAAAATAGCGCGAGTGATAAACTGTAAAAAACAATGCGACGCCCAAAATAGCGCGAGTGATAAACTGTAAAAAACAGTGCCACGAGCAAAATAGCATGAGTGATAAATTGTTAAAAACAGTGCGACGCACAAAATAGCGCGAGTGTGAACTGCACAAAACAGTGCAACGCTCAAAATAGCGAGAGTGATAAACCGCACAAAACAGTGCGATGCGCAAAATAGCGCGAGTAATAAACTTTAAAAAATAGTGCGACGCGCAAAATAGCGCGAGCGATAAACTATAAAAAGCAGTGCGACGCGCAAAATAGCGCGAGTGTGAACTGCACAAAACTGTGCGACACGCAAAATAGCGCGAGTGATGAACTGTAAAAAATAGTGCGACGCACAAAATAGCGCGAGTGAGAATTGCACAAACCGGTGCGACGCGTAAAATAATGCGAGTGATAAACTACACAAAACTGTTTGACGCGCAAAATAGCGCGAGTGACAAACTGCAAAAAACTGTGTGACGCGCAAAATAGCGAGAGTGATAAATTGTAAAAAACAGTGCGATGCGCAAAATAGCGCGAGTGATAAACTGCACAAAATAGTGCGACGCGCAACATAGCACGAGTGATAAACTGTAAAAACTAGTGCGACACGCAAAATACGGAGTGTGAACTACCCAAGACAGTGCCACACACAAAGTAGCGCGAGTGATAAACTGCACAAAACAGTGCGACACGCACAATAGCGCGAGTGATGAACTGTAAAAAATAGTGTGATGCACAAAATAGCTCGAGTGTGAATTGCACAAACCGGTGCGACGCGTAAAATAATACGAGTGATAAACTGCACAAAACTGTCTGACGCGCAAAATAGCGCGAGTGATAAACTGCAAAAAACTGTGTGACGCGCAAAATAGCGGGAGTGATAAATTGTAAAAAACAGTGCGATGCGCAAAATCGCCCGAGTGATAAACCGCACAAAATAGTGCGACGCGCAAAATAGCGCGAGTGATAAACTGTAAAAACTAGTGCGACGCGCAAAATAGGGAGCGTGAACAACACAAAACAGTGCGACACACAAAGTAGCGCGAGTGATAAACTGCACAAAACAGTGCGACGCGCAAAATAGCGCGAGTGTGAACTGCATAAAATAGTGCGATGCGCAGAATAGCGCGTTTGTGAACTGCATAAAATAGCGCGAGTGATAAACTGCACAAAACATTGCGACGCGCAGAATAGCGCGAGTGATAAACTGTTAAAAATAGTGCGACGCGCAAAATCGCACGAGTGTGAACTGCAGAAAATACTGCGATGCGCAAAATAGCGCTAGTGATAAACTGCACAAAACAGTGCGACGCGCAAAATAGCGCGAGTGCTAAATTGTAAAAAATAGTGCGACGCACAAAATAGTGCAAGTGATAAACTTTAAAAAACAGTGCGACGCGCAAAATAGCGCGAGTGATAAACTGCACAAAATAGTGCAACACGCGAAATAGCGCGAGTGTGAACTGCACAAAACAGTGCGACGCGCAAAATAGAGCGAGTGATAAACTGCTCAAGACAGTGCGAGGCGCAAAATAGCGTGAGTGAGAAATGGTAAAAAATAGTGCGACGCGCAAAATAACACGAGTGTGAACTGCACAAAACAGTGCAACGCGCAAAATAGCGAGAGTGATAAACCGCACAAAACAGTGCGACGCGCAAAATAGCACGAGCGATAAACTGTAAAAAACAGTGCGACTCCCAAAATAGCGCAAGTGATAAACTGTAAAAAATAGTGCGTCGCGCAAAATAGCGCGAGTGTGAACTGCACAAAACAGTGCGACGCGCAAAATAGCGTGAGTGATATACTGCACAAAACTGTGCAACGTGCAAAATAGCGTGAGTGTGAACTGCACAAAACTGTGCGACGCGCAAAATAGCACGAGTGTGAACTTCACAAAACAGCACGACGTGCAAAACAGCGCGAGTGATAAACTGTTAAAAACAGTGCGACGCGCAAAATAGCGAGAGTGATAAATTGCACAAAACAGTGCGACGCGCAAAATAGCGCGAGTGATAAACTATAAAAAACAGTACGACGCCCAAAATAGCACGAGTGATAAACTGTAAAAAACAGTGCGACGCGCAAAGTAGCGCGAGTGTGAACCGTACAAAAATGTTCGACAGGCAAAGTAGCGCGAGTGATAAATTATAAAAAATAGTGCGACGCACAAAATAGCGCTAGTGTGAACTGGACGAAACAGTGCGACGCGCAAAATAATGCGAGTGATAAACTGCACAAAACTGTGCGACGCGCAAAATAGTGCGAGTGATAAACTGTACAAAACTGTGTGACGCGCAAAATAGCGGGAGTGATAAATTGTAAAAAATAGTGCGACGCGAAAAATAGCGCGAGTGATAAACTGCACAAAACAGTTCGACACGCAAAATAGCGCGAGTGGTAAACTGCACAAAACAGTGCGACGCGCAAAATAGCGCAAGTGATAAACTATAAAAACCAATGCGACGCGCAAAATAGCGAGTGTGAACTACACAAAACAATGCGACACACAAAATAGCGCGAATGATAAACTGCACAAAACAGTGCGACGCGCAAAATAGCGCGAGTGATAAACTGTAAAAAACAATGCAACGCCCAAAGTAGCGCGAGTGGTAAACTGCAAAAAACAGTGTGACGCGCAAAATAGCATGAGTGTGAACTGCATAAAACAGTACGACGCGCAAACTAGCACGAGTGACAAACTGCAGAAAACATTGTGACGCGCAAAATAGAGCGAGTGATAAACTGTTTAAAACAGTGCGACGCGCAAAATAGCGTGAGTGTGAACGGCACGACGCGCAAAATATCGCGTGTGATAAAGTACACAAAACAGGGCGACGTACAAAATAGCGCGAGTGATAAATTGTAAAAAACAGTGCGACGCGCAAAATAGCGCGAGTGTGAACTGCACAAAATAGTGCGACGCGCAAAATAGCGGGAGTGATAAACCGCAAAAAACAATGCGACGCGCAAAATATCGCGAGCGATAAACTGTAAAAAAATTGTGCGACGTCCAAAATAGCGCGAGTGATAAACTGTAAAAAAGAGTGCGACGCGCAAAATTGCGCGAGTGTGAACTACACAAAAAAGTGTGACGCGCAAAATAGCGCGAGTGATAATCTGGACAAAACAGTGCGACGTACAAAATAGCGCGAGTGTGAACTGCCCAAAACAGTGCAACGCGCAAAATCGCGCGAGTGTGAACTGCACAAAACTGTGCGACGCGGAAAATAGCGCGAGTGATACACTGCACAAAACAGTGCGACGCGCAAAATAGCGCGAGTGATAAACTGCAAAAAACATTGCGACTCGCAAAAAAGCACGAGTGATAAACTGTTAAAAACAGTGCGACCCGCAAAATAGCGCGAGTGTGAACTGCACAAAACAGAGCAACGCGCAAAATAGCACCAGTGTGAACTGCACAAAACAGTGCGACGCGCAAAATAGCCCGAGTGTGAACTGCATAAAACAGTGCGACGCGCAAAATAGCGAGAGTGATAAACCGCACAAAACAGTGCGACCCGCAACATTCTGCGAGTGATAGACTGTAAAAAACGATGCGACGCCCAAAATAACGCGAGTGATAAACTATTAAAAACAGTGCGACGCGCAAAATAGCGCGAGTGATAAACTACACAAAACAGTGCAACGCGCAAAATAATGCGAGTGTGAACTGCACAAAACAGTGCGACGGGCAAAATAGCCCGCGTTTGAACTGCACAAAACTGTGCAACGCACAAAATAGCGCGAGTGATAAACTGCACAAAACAGTGCGACGCGCAAAATAGCGTGAGTGATAAATGGTAAAAAATAGAGCAACGAGCAAAATAGCATGTGTGTGAACTACACAAAATAGTGCGACGCGCAAAATAGCGCGAGCGATAAACTGCCCAAAACATTGCGACGCGCAAAATAGCGCTTGTGATAAGCTGTTAAAAACAGTGCGACGCGCAAAATAGTGCGAGTGTGAACTGCACAAAACAGTGCGACACGCAAAATAGCGAGAGTGATAAACTACACAAAACTGTGCGACGCGCAAAATAGCGCGAAGGATAAACTGGAAAAAACAGTGCGACGCCCAAAATAGCGCGAGCGATAAACTGTAAAAAACAGTGCGACGCACAATATAGCGCGAGTGATAAACTGCACAAAACATTGCGACGTGCAAAATAGCGTGAGTGATAAATGGTCAAAAAATAGTGCGACGCGCAAAATAGGGCGATTGTGTACTGCACAAAACAGTGCGACGCGCAAAATAGCTCGAGTGATAAACTATACAAAATAGTGCGACGCGCAAAATAACGCGAGTGATAAACTGTTAAAAACAGTGCGACGCGCAAAATAGCGCGAGTGATAAATTGTAAAAAACAGTGCGACGCCCAAAATAGCGCGAGTGATAAACTTTAAAAAATAGTGCGACGCGCAAAATAGCGCGAGTGATAAACTGCACAAAACAGTGCAACATGCAAAATAGCGCGAGTGAGAACTCCACAAAACAGTGCGATGCGCAAAATAACACGAGTGATAAACTGCACAAAACATTGCGACACGCAAAATCGCGCGAGTGTGAACTGCACAAAACAGTGCGACGCGCAAAATAGCGCGAGTGATAAAGTGCGCAAAACAGTGCGTCGCGCAGAGTAGCGCGAGCGATAAATTGTAAAAAACAGTGCGACGCCCAAAATAGCGCAAGTGATAAACTTTGAAAAACAGTGGGACGCGCAAAATAGCGCGAGTGATAAACTGCACAAAACAGTGCAACGTGCAAAATATCGCGAGTGTGAACTGCACAAAACAGTGCGACGCGCAAAATAGAGTGAGTGATAAACCGTAAAAAACAATGCGACGCGCAAAATAGCGCGAGTGATAAACTGTAAAGAATGGTGCGACGCGCAAAATAGCGCGAGTGTGAATTGCACAAACCGGTGCGACGCGTAAAATAATACGAGTGATAAACTGGACAAAACTGTGTGGCGCGCAAAATAGCGCGAGTGATAAACTGTAAAAAACTGTCTGACGCGCAAAATAGCGGGAGTGATAAATTGTAAAAAACAGTACGATGCGCAAAATAGCGCGAGTGATAAACTGCACAAAACAGTGCGACGCGCAAAATGGCGTGAGTGATAAACTGTAAAAACTAGTGCGACGCGCAAAATAGGGAGTGTGAACTACACAAAACAGTGCGACACACAAAGTAGCGCGAGTGATAAACGGCACAAAACAGTGCGACGCGCAAAATAGCGCGAGTATGAACTGCATAAAACAGTGCGATGCACAAAATAGCGTGTGTGTGAACTGCATAAAACAGTGCGACGCGTAAAATAGCGTGAGTGATAAACTGCACAAAACATTGCGACGCGCAGAATAGCGCTAGTGATAAGCTGTTAAAAACAGTGCGACGTGCAAAATAGTGCGAGCGTGAACTGCACAAAACAGTGCGACGCGCAAAATAGCAGGAGTGATAAACTGCAAAAAACAGTGCGACGCCCAAAATAGCGCGAGTGATAAACTGTAAAAAATAGTGCGACGCGCAAAATAGCGTGAGTGATAAATGGTAAAAAACAGTGCAACGAGCAAAATAGCCCGAGTGTGAACTGCACAAAACAGTGCGACGCGCAAAATAGCGCGAGTGATAAACTGCACAAAACATTGCGACGCGCAATATAGCTCGAGTGATAAACTGTTAAAAATAGTGCAACGCGCAAAATAGCGTGAGTGTTAACTGCACAAAACAGTGCGACGTGCAAAATAGCGAGAGTGATAAACTGCACAAAATAGTGCGACGCCCAAAATAGCGCGAGTGATAAACTGGAAAAAACAGTGCGACGCCCAAAATAGCGCGAGTGATAAACTATAAAAAATAATGCGACGCGCAAAATAGTGTGAGTGATAAGATGCACAAAACAGTGCAATGCGCAAAATAGCGCGAGTGTGAACTGCACAAATCTGTGCGATGCGCAACATAGCGCGAGTGGGAACTGCACAAAACAGTGCGATGCGCAAAATAGCGCGAGTGATAAACTGCACAAAACATTGCGACGCGCAAAATAGCACGAGTGTGAACTGTACAAAATAGTGCGACGCGCAAAATAGTGCGAGTGATAAACTGCACAAAACAGTACGACGCGCAAAGTAGCGCGAGTGATAAACTGAACAAAACAGTGCAACGTGCAAAATAGTGCGAGTGTGAACCGCACATAACAGTGCGACGCACAAAATAGAGCGAGTGATAAACCGTGAAAAACAATGCGACGCGCAAAATAGCGCGAGTGATAAACTGTTCAAAAAAGTGCGATGCAGAAAATAGCGCGAGTGTGAACTTCACAAAACAGTGCGACGCGCAAAATAGCGCGAGTGATAAACTGTAAAAAATAATGCGACGCCCAAAATAGCGCGAGTGATAAACTGTAAAAAACAGTGCCACGAGCAAAATAGCGTGAGTGATGAATTGTTAAAAACAGTGCGACGCACAAAATAGCGCGAGTGTGAACTGCACAAAACAGTGCAACGCGCAAAATAGCGAGTGTGATAAACCGCACAAAACAGTGCGACGTGCAAAATAGCGCGAGTAATAAACTGCAAAAAACAGTGCGACGCGCAAAATAGCGCGAGTGATAAACTATAAAAAGCAGTGCGACGCGCAAAATAGCGCGAGTGTGAACTGCACAAAACTGTGCAACATGCAAAATAGCGCAAGTGATGAACTGTAAAAAATTGTGCGACGCACAAAATAGCGCGAGTGTGAATTGCACAAACCGGTGCGACGCGTAAAATAATGCGAGTGATAAACTGCACAAAACTGTGTGACGCGCAAAATAGCGCGAGTGATAAACTGCAAAAAACTGTGTGACGCACAAAATAGCGGGAGTGATAAATTGTAAAAAACAGTGCGATGCGCAAAATAGCACGAGTGATAAACTGCACAAAACAGTGCGACGCGCAAAATAGCGCGAGTGATAAACTGTAAAAACTAGTGCGACGCGCAAACTAGGGAGTGTGAAATACACAAAATAGTGCGACACACAAAGTAGCGCGAGTGATAAACTGCACAAAACAGTGCGACGCGCAAAATAGCGCGAGTGATGAACTGTAAAAAATAGTGCAACGCCCAAAATAGCGCGAGTGTGAATTGCACAAACCGGTGCGACGCGTAAAATAATGCGAGTGATAAACTGCACAAAACTGTGTGACGCGCAAAATAGCGCGAGTGATAAACTGTAAAAAACTGTGTGACGCGCAAAATAGCGAGAGTGATAAATTGTAAAAAACAGTGCGATGCGCAAAATAGCGCGAGTGATAAACTGCACAAAACAGTGCGACGTGCAAAATAGCGCGAGTGATAAACTGTAAAAACAAGTGCGACGCGCAAAATAGGGATTGTGAACTACACAAAACTGTGCGACACACAAAGTAGCGTGAGTGATAAACTGCACAAAACAGTGCGACACGCAAAATAGCGCGAGTGTGAACTGCATAAAACAGTGCGATGCGCAAAATAACGCGTGTGTGAACTGCAGAAAACAGTGCGACGCGCAAAATAGCGCGAGTGATAAACTGCACAAAACAGTGCGACGCGCAAAATAGCGCGAGTAATAAATTGTAAAAAATAGTGCGACGCACAAAATAGCGCAAGTGATAAACTTTAAAAAACAGTGCGACGCGCAAAATAGCGCGAGTGATAAACTGCACAAAATAGTGCAACACGCGAAATAGCGCGAGTGTGAACTGCACAAAACAGTGCGACGCGCAAAATAGTGCGAGTGATAAACTGCTCAAGATAGTGTGAGGCGTAAAATAGCGTGAGTGATAAATGGTAAAAAACAGTGCGACACGGAAAATAGCGCGAGTGTGAACTGCACAAAACAGTGCGACGCGCAAAATAGGGAGAGCAATAAACCGCACAAAACAGTGCGACGCGGAAAATAGCGCGAGCGATAAACTGTAAAAAACAGTGCGACTCCCAAAATAGTGCGAGTGATAAACTGTAAAAAATAGTGCGACGCGCAAAATAGCGCGAGTGTGAACTGCACAAAACAGTGCGACGTGCAAAATAGCGTGAGTGATAAACTGCACAAAACTGTGCAACGTGCAATGTAAGGGCCCACATTTTCATGCCTTAGGCATGCTTGCATGCATTCATATGATTTGCCATGTTAAGATTTGTATCATGAATTGTGCCTTGTTCTGTACGTATTTGATTTGCCTAAGTGTATATGTATGCCTTGTTCTTCCCTTGCTATGCTAAGCCTAAGTTATGTGAAGCCTAGTTATGTTAAGCCTAGATCATTTCCAAGCCGAGGTCATTCTGAGTCTAGAACTACTTTGCCTGACCTCCACCTTGCCCTGGCATATTGGCCGAGATGATTATCATCTGGGCCGAGGTGTGTATCGCCAAGGCCGAGATGTGTATTATCTGGGCCGAGATGTCATCTTTGTACTGAAGTGATCTTGTCCTGGAGTGGTATGACCTAGACCGAGGTGTGGCACATCTAGGCCGAGGTGTGGCACAGCTTAGTCAAGTGTTGTCCTTCCTAGCCGAGATCATTGTCACCTCAGTGGCCGAAGTCTTGTTCTTAGCCGAGGTCATTGTCCTTTGCTTGCCGATGCCTTGTCCTTTGCCGATGTCATTCCTGGCCGGAGTGTTTTGCTGTGTAGCTTGTGAGATACGCTTTGTCATAGACTTGTCTTGTCAGTCAGTCACCTTTTTGAGGAGAACCAACCAACTGTTGCCACGTGTCTGAGCTGAATGTTATATCAGCCGGCAGAGAGAGAAACCCATCATTTTTGTTATATCTTGGTTTTGGGAGAAGAGAGAGAAGCTCTAGAAGAGGGAGAAGGAGTTCTAGAGAGAGAGTAGAGTTTCGAGCTTGATCCCTAGAGATCGAACTGTTAGATCCGTGTTCTAAGGTTAGATTCTTCATCTGCTTATGACGTTCCTTACGTTTATGTCATCGCATTGCATGATTGAATATGTTTTGAAAGCCATGCATCGTTTTGAAGTTCGGTTTTAGAAAGAGAAAATGGTGTTCAAGTGTTCTTCAAGAAAAGTCATGTTTTGATCCGAAAACTCATGCCAAGATGCATGTTTTCATCTTTGTTTTCCCATGATTTTCAAGTATGGGTGCCCAGGTCCATGTTTTCGAACTCATAGCATGAAAATCTAGATTTTGAACAAAGGAAATGATGATTTTGACATTCATGTTCTTCATGATTCATGTTCATGTTCTTCATGTTCTTCACGGGTGGAAACCCAGATCTCCAGGCTTCACTTTCCAAAGTGTAGCCGCCGAGATCACTCTTACCAAGACTTTACACTTAGGCCGAGCATCGTATCTCACCTTGGCCTACTTTGCATGATCACTTGCATCTTTGGTTTGTCTTGCATGAACCTCGGCATGCAGCCGCACGCCGAAGCCCAGGTGACCACACCTCGGCCAGGAGGTGTGGGACCTCGGCATAGACCAGGTTGGTGCCCAGCATGTCTCATTGACATGTACAACAGTGTTTCGACTTCCAGCATGTTTTCCGAGATCATTTGCATGTATGTGAGACTTGTTTTGAGAAGTATGTTCAGTGGACTTTGCCATGTGTTTGTAGGACCTGGACTTTTACCTTGACCCCGTCGTCCCAAGAACTATGTGAGTGGTATTTTTAATAAAGCTATGTTATAACGTTTTGTTAAGGCTTTGCTTTGCTTTGTTTTGAAAAGTATTTGTTAAGCATGAATGATTATCCCTACTTTGAATATCAAGTATAAGTTTTACGCATCAAGTAATTAGATATGTTTTGGACGGCATTCTTGGAAAGTCCTCCCATGCTAGGGGACTCTAAGCCCAAGTAGCATCGTCCTTTCGTGCTAGGGGACTCTAAGCCCAAGTAGCATCGCCCTTTCGTGCTAGGGGACGTTAAGCCTATGTAGCACCCATGTTTGAAAGCCTCGGCTATCGACGGTCTATGAACGGATAGCCCTCACCGACGGTCTATGAACGGGTGAGCTTGTCACCGACGGTCTATGAACGGGTGCCAAGTATATGTTTTGGAAGGTTAAGATTGATGTGTATGATTCAGCCTATGTTTTGATAAGTAAGTAAGCAAGTTTCGAAAGCTCAAGTATATGTTTTGTCACAAGTTATGCCAAGAATGTTTTGAAATAAGTTCTGCCAAGTACATGTTTTGAACAAGTTATGTTGTATGTATTGCTTTGACAAGAACCTCGGGGATCATTCATTTAAACCCTTTATTACTTGTACCATTCACTGAGTTTCCAGACTCACCCTCTCTATATATATGTAGGTTCCAAGCTAGAAGTCGGCTTCGCCGAGGTGTTTCTTTCTGTGCCGATGTTTTGTATGCATGTTAGGTCGGCGTTGAGGACGTCGGCAACCTTGAAGATTATGTCCCTTGTCTTGTGATTTGTTATGTCAGCTTGAGAAGCCCTTTTGTTAAGATGTAATATGTATATTTGTTTGCTTATATCCAAGTTGTAAAGTTATATTAAGATGTATGCCATTTCATTTGACATATGCACAGCTCTTATGGACTAGTTAGATTTACATATATTGCTTCCGCACATGTAAGCCCCATATATTATACTCGGATTGTGTGTGAGTTTTGAAAGTTGGCCTTCGGTAATCTCGGATTACTGGCCATCACGGCACCATTCTACTAGGGGCGGTTTGGGGTCGTGACATGCAAAATAGCGTGAGTGTGAACTGCACAAAACTATGCGACGCGCAAAATAGCACGAGTGTGAACTTCACAAAACAGTGCGACGTGCAAAATAGCGAGAGCGATAAACTGTTAAAAACAGTGCGACGCGCAAAATAGCGCGAGTGTGAACTTCACAAAACGGTGCGACGCGCAAAATAGCGAGAGTGATAAACTGCACAAAACAGTGCGACGCGCAAAATAGCGCGAGTGATAAACTGTAAAAAACAGTGCGACGCCCAAAATAGCACGAGTGATAAACTGTAAAAAACAGTGCGACGCGCAAAATAGCGCGAGTGTAAACTGTACAAAACTGTGCGACACGCAAAGTAGCGCGAGTGATAAAATATAAAAAACAGTGCGACGCACAAAATACCGCGAGTGTGAACTGCACAAAACAGTGCGACGCGCAAAATAATGCTAGTGATAAACTGCACAAAACTGTGCGACGCGCAAAATAGCGCGAGTGATAAACTGCACAAAACTGTGTGACGCGCAAAATAGCGGGAGTGATAAATTGCAAAAAATAGTGCGACGCGAAAAATAGCGCGAGTGATAAACTGCACAAAACAGTGCGACCCGCAAAATAGCACGAGTGGTAAATAGCACAAAACAGTGCGACGCGCAAAATAGCGCGAGTGATAAACTATAAAAACCAATGCGACGTGCAAAATTGCGCGAGTGACAAACTGCACAAAACATTGTGATGCGCAAAATAGAGCGAGTGATAAACTGTTAAAAATAGTGCGACGCGCAAAATAGCGTGAGTGTGAACGGTACGACGCGCAAAATATCGCGTGTGATAAACTACACAAAACAGTGCGACGCGCAAAATAGCGTGAGTGATAAATTGTAAAAAACAGTGCGACGCGCAAAATATCGCGAGCGTTAAACTGTAAAAAATAGTGCGACGTCCAAAATAGCGCGAGTGATAAACTGTAAAAAGAGTGCGACGCGCAAAATTGCGCGAGTGTGAACTGCACAAAAAAGTGCGACGCGCAAAATAGCGCGAGTGATAATCTGCACAAAACAGTGCAACGAGCAAAATAGCGCGAGTGTGAACTGCCCAAAACAGTGCGACGCGCAAAATAGCGCGAGTGTGAACTGCACAAAACTGTGCGACGCGCAAAATAGCGCGAGTGATAAACTGCACAAAACAGTGCGACGCGCAAAATAGCGTGAGTGATAAATGGTAAAAAATAGTAAGACATGCAAAATAGCACGAGTGTGAACTGCACAAAATAGTGCGACGCGCAAAATAGCGCGAGTGATAAATTGCACAAAACATTGCGATGCGCAAAATAACACGACTGATAAACTGTTAAAAACAGTGCGACGAACAAAATAGCGCGAGTGTGAACTGCACAAAACAGAGCAACGCGCAAAATAGCGCCAGTGTGAACTGCACAAAACAGTGCGACGCGCAAAATAGCCCGAGTGTGAACTGCATAAAACAGTGCGACGCATAAAATAGCGAGAGTGATAAACCGCACAAAACAGTGCAACCCGCAACATTCTGCGAGGGATAGACTGTAAAAAACGGTGCGACGCCCAAAATAGCGCGAGTGATAAACTATAAAAAACAGTGCAACGCGGAAAATAGCGCAAGTGTGAACTGCACAAAACAGTGCGACGGGCAAAATAGCGCGAGTGTGAACTGCACAAAACTGTGCAACGCGCAAAATAGTGCGAGTGATAAACTGCACAAAACAGTGCGACGCGCAAAATAGCGTGAGTGATAAATGGTAAAAAATAGAACAAGGAGCAAAATAGCACGAGTGTGAACTGCACAAAATAGTGCGATGCGCAAAATTGCGCGAGCGATAAACTGCACAAAACATTGCGACGCGCAAAATAGCGCTTGTGATAAGCTGTTAAAAACAGTGCGACGCGCAAAATAGTGCGAGTGTGAACTGCACAAAACAGTGCGACACGCAAAATAGCGAGAGTGATAAACTACACAAAACTGTGCGACACGCAAAATAGCGCGAGGGATAAACTGGAAAAAACAGTGCGACATCCAAAATAGCGCAAGCGATAAACTGTAAAAAATAGTGCGACGCGCAAAATAGCGCGAGTGATAAACTGCACAAAACATTGCGATGCGCAAAATAACGTGAGTGATAAATGGTAAAAAACAGTGCGACGCGCAAAATAGGGCGAGTGTGTACTGCACAAAACAGTGTGACGCGCAAAATAGCTCGAGTGATAAACTACACAAAATAGTGTGACGCGCAAAATAGCACGAGTGATAAATTGTTAAAAACAGTGCAACGCGCAAAATAGCGCGAGTGATAAATTGTAAAAAATAGTGCGACACCCAAAATAGCGTGAGTGATAAACTTTAAAAAACAGTGCGACGCGCAAAATAGCGCGAGTGATTAACTGCACAAAACAGTGCAACACGCAAAATAGTGCGAGTGTGAACTGCACAAAACAGTGCGATGCGCCAAATAGCGTTAGAGATAAACGGTAAAAAACAGTGCGACGCGCAAAATAGCGAGAGTGATAAACCGCACAAAACAGTGCGACGCGCAAAATAGCGTGAGCGATAAACTATAAAAAACAGTGCGACTCCCAAAATAGCGCGAGTGATAAACTGTAAAAAATAGTGCGACGCGCAAAATAGGGCGAGTGTGAACTGCACAAAACAGTGCGACGCGCAAAATAGCGTGAGTGATAAACTCCACAAAACAGTGCAACGTGCAACATAGCGTGAGTGTGAACTGCACAAAACTGTGCGACGCGCAAAATAGCACGAGTGTGAACTTCACAAAACAGTGCGACGTGCAAAATAGCGCGAGTGATAAACTGTTAAAAACAGTGCGACACGCAAAATAGCGCGAGTGTGAACTTCACAAAACAGTGCGACGCGCAAAATTGCGAGAGTGATAAACTGCACAAAACAGTGCGACGCGCAAAATAGCGCGAGTGATAAACAGTAAAAAACAGTGCGATGCGCAAAATAGCGCGAGTGTGAACTGCACAAAACTGTGCGACACGCAAAGTAGCGCGAGTGACAAACTGTAAAAAATAGTGCGACGCACAGAATAGCGCGAGTGTGAACTGCACAAAACAGTGCGACGCGGAAAATAATGCGAGTGATAAACTGCACAAAACTGTGCGACGTGCAAAATAGCGCGAGTGTAAACTGCACAAAACTGTGTGACGCGCAAAATAGCGGGAGTGATAAATTGTAAAAAACTGTGCGACGCGCAAAATAGCGCGAGTGATAAACGTCAAAAAATAGTGCGATGCGCAAAATAGCGCGAGTGACAAACTACACAAAATAGTGCGACGCGCAAAATAGCGCGAGTGATAAACTATAAAAACCAGTGCGACGTGCAAAATAGCGAGTGTGAACTACACAAAAAAGTGCGACACACAAAATAGCGAATGATAAACTGCACAAAACAGTGCGACGCACAAAATAGCGCGATTGATAAATTTTAAAAAACAGTGCGACGCCCAAACTAGCGCGAGTGGTAAACTGTAAAAAACTGTGTGACGCGCAAAATAGCATGAGTGTGAACTGCATAAAACAGTGCGACGCGCAAACTAGCGCGACTGACACACTGCACAAAACATTGCGACGTGCAAAATAGCGCGAGTGTGAACTGCACAAAACAGTGCGCCGCGCAAAATATCGCGGGTGATAAACTACACAAAACAGTGCGACGCGCAAAATAGCGCGAGTGATAAATTGTAAAAAACAGTGCGACACCCAAAATAGCGCGAGTGATAAACTTTAAAAAACAGTACGACGCGCAAAATAGCGCGAGTGATAAACAGCACAAAACAGTGCAACGCGTAAAATAGCGCGAGTGTGAACTGCACAAAACAGTGCGTCGCGCAAAATAGGGCGACTGACAAACTGTAAAAAACTGTGCGACGCGCAAAATAGCGCGAGTGATAAACGTCAAAAAATAGTGCGATGCGCAAAATAGCGCGAGTGACAAACTGCACAAAATAGTGCGACGCGCAAAATAGCGCGAGTGATAAACTATAAAAACCAGTGCGACGCGCAAAATAGCGAGTGTGAACTACACAAAAAAGTGCGACACACAAAATAGCGAATGATAAACTGCACAAAACAGTGCGACGCACAAAATAGCGCGATTGATAAGTTGTAAAAAACAGTGCGACGCCCAAACTAGCGCGAGTGGTAAACTGTAAAAAACTGTGTGACGCGCAAAATAGCATGAGTGTGAACTGCATAAAACAGTGCGACGCGCAAACTAGCGCGACTGACACACTGCACAAAACATTGCGACGCGCAAAATAGCGCGAGTGTGAACTGCACAAAACAGTGCGCCGCGCAAAATATCGCGGGTGATAAACTACACAAAACAGTGCGACGCGCAAAATAGCGCGAGTGATAAATTGTAAAAAACAGTGCGACACCCAAAATAGCGCGAGTGATAAACTTTAAAAAACAGTACGACGCGCAAAATAGCGCGAGTGATAAACAGCACAAAACAGTGCAACGCGTAAAATAGCGCGAGTGTGAACTGCACAAAACAGTGCGTCGCGCAAAATAGAGCGACTGACAAACTGTAAAAAACTGTGCGACGCGCAAAATAGCGCGAGTGTGAACTGCACAAAACAGTGCGGCGCGCAAAAATAGCACGAGTGATAAACTGCACAAAACAGTGCGACGCGCAAAATAGCTTGAGCGATAAATGGTAAAAAACAGTGCGACGCGCAATATACCGCAAGTATGCGCCGCGCAAAATAGCTCGAGTGATAAACTGCACAAAACATTGCGACGCGCAAAATAGCGCGGGTGATAAACTGTTAAAAACAGTGCGACGCGCAAAATAGCGCGAGTGTGAACTGCACAAAATAATGCGACATGCAAAATAGCGGGAGTGATAAACCGCACAGAACACTTCAACGCGCAAAATTGCGCGAGCGTTAAACTGTAAAAAATAGTGCGACGCCCAAAATAGCGCGAGTGATAAAATGTAAAAAATAGTGCGACGCGCAAATTGCACGAGTGTGAACTGCACAAAAAAGTGCGATGCGCAAAATAGCGCGAGTGATAATCTGCACAAAACTGTGCAACATGCAAAATAGCGCGACTGTGAACTGCACAAAACGGTGCGACGCGCAAAATAGCGGGAGTGATAAACTGTTAAAAACATTGTGACGCGCAAAATAGCGCGAGTGTGAACTGCACAAAACAGTGCCACGCGCAAAATAGCGTGAGTGTGAACTGCACAAAACAGTGCGACGCGCAAAATAGCCCGAGTGTGAACTGCACAAAACAATGCCACGCGCAAAATAGCGAGAGTGATAAACCGCACAAAACAGTGCGACCCTCAAAATTGCGCGAGTGATAGACTATAAAAAACGGTGCGACGCCCAAAATAGCGAGAGTGATAAACTGTAAAAAACAGTGCGACGCGCAAAATAGCGCGAGTGATAAACTACAAAAAACAGTGCAACGCGCAAAATAGCGCGAGTGTGAACTGCACAAAACTATGCGTCGCGCAAAATAGCGCGAGTGCTAAACTGCACAAAACAGTGTGACGCGCAAAATAGCGTGAGTGATAAATGGTAAAAAATAGAGCAACGAGCAAAATAGCACGAGTGTGAACTGCACAAAATAGTGCGACGCGCAAAATAGCGCGACCGATAAACTGCGCAAAACATTGCGACGCGCAAAATAACGCCGGTGATAAGCTGTTAAAAACAGGGCGACGGGCAAAATAGTGCGAGTGTGAACTGCACAAAACAGTGCGACGCGCAAAATAGCGAGAGTGATAAACTGCACAAAACTGTGCGACGCGCAAAATAGCGCGAGTGATAAACTAGAAAAAACAGTGCGACGCCCAAAATAGCGCGAGTGATAAACTATAAAAAACAGTGCAACGCGCAAAATAGCGCGAGTGTGAACTGCAGAAAACGGTGTGACGCGCAAAATAGCGCGAGTGATAAACTGCACAAAACATTGCGACGCGCAAAATAGCGTGAGTGATAAATGGTAAAAAAATAGTGCGACGCGCAAAATAGGGCGAGCGTGAACTGCACAAAACAGTGTGACGCGCAAAATAGCGCGAGTGATAAACTGTTAAAAACAGTACAACGCGCAAAATAGCGCGAGTGTGAACTGCACAAAACAGTGCTACGCGCAAAATAGCGCGAGTGTGAACTGCACAAAACTATGCGATGCATAAAATAGCGAGACTGATAAACTGCACAAAACAGTGCGATGCGCAAAACAACGTGGGTGATAAATGGTAAAAAACAGTGCAACAAGCAAAATAGCACGAGTGTCAACTGCACAAAAAAGTGCGACGGGCAAAATAGGGCAAGTGATAAACTGCACAAAACATTGCGACGCGTAAAATAGCGCGAGTGATAAGCTGTTAAAAACAGTGCGACGCGCAAAATAGTGCGAGTGTGAAATGCACAAAACAGTGCGACGCGCAAAATAGCGAGAGTGATAAACTACACAAAACAGTGCGACGCGCAAAATAGCGCGGGTGATACACTGGAAAAAACAGTGCGACGCCCAAAATAGCGCGAGTGATAAACTGTAAAAAATAGTGCGACGCGCAAAATAAAGCGAGTGTGAACTACACAAAACAGTGCGACGTGCAAAATAGCATCAGTGATAAATGGTAAAAAACAGTGCAACGAGTAAAATAGCCCGAGTGTGAACTGCACAAAACAGTGCGACGCGCAAAATAGCGCGAGTAATAAACTGTTAAAAATAGTGCGACGCGCAAAATAGCGTGAGTGTGAACTGCACAAAACAGTGCGACGCACAAAATAGCGAGAGTGATAAACTACACAAAATAGTGCAACGCGCAAAATAGCGCGAGTGACAAAACTGGAAAAAACAGTGCGACGCGCAAAATAGCGCGAGTGATAAACTGTTAAAAACAGTGCGACACGCAAAATAGCGCGAGTGTGAACTTCACAAAACAGTGCGACGCGCAAAATTGCGAGAGTGATAAACTGCACAAAACAGTGCGACGCGCAAAATAGCGCGAGTGATAAACAGTAAAAAACAGTGCGATGCGCAAAATAGCGCGAGTGTGAACTGCACAAAACTGTGCGACACGCAAAGTAGCGCGAGTGACAAACTGTAAAAAATAGTGCAACGCACAGAATAGCGCGAGTGTGAACTGCACAAAACAGTGCGACGCGGAAAATAATGCGAGTGATAAACTGCACAAAACTGTGCGACGTGCAAAATAGCGCGAGTGTAAACTGCACAAAACTGTGTGACGCGCAAAATAGCGGGAGTGATAAATTGTAAAAAACTGTGCGACGCGCAAAATAGCGCGAGTGATAAACGTCAAAAAATAGTGCGATGCGCAAAATAGCGCGAGTGACAAACTGCACAAAATAGTGCGACGCGCAAAATAGCGCGAGTGATAAACTATAAAAACCAGTGCGACGCGCAAAATAGCGAGTGTGAACTACACAAAAAAGTGCGACACACAAAATAGCGAATGATAAACTGCACAAAACAGTGCGACGCACAAAATAGCGCGATTGATAAATTGTAAAAAACAGTGCGACGCCCAAACTAGCGCGAGTGGTAAACTGTAAAAAACTGTGTGACGCGCAAAATAGCATGAGTGTGAACTGCATAAAACAGTGCGACGCGCAAACTAGCGCGACTGACACACTGCACAAAACATTGCGACGCGCAAAATAGCGCGAGTGTGAACTGCACAAAACAGTGCGCCGCGCAAAATATCGCGGGTGATAAACTACACAAAACAGTGCGACGCGCAAAATAGCGCGAGTGATAAATTGTAAAAAACAGTGCGACACCCAAAATAGCGCGAGTGATAAACTTTAAAAAACAGTACGACGCGCAAAATAGCGCGAGTGATAAACAGCACAAAACAGTGCAACGCGTAAAATAGCGCGAGTGTGAACTGCACAAAACAGTGCGTCGCGCAAAATAGAGCGACTGACAAACTGTAAAAAACTGTGCGACGCGCAAAATAGCGCGAGTGTGAACTGCACAAAACAGTGCGGCGCGCAAAAATAGCACGAGTGATAAACTGCACAAAACAGTGCGACGCGCAAAATAGCTTGAGCGATAAATGGTAAAAAACAGTGCGACGCGCAATATACCGCAAGTATGCGCCGCGCAAAATAGCTCGAGTGATAAACTGCACAAAACATTGCGACGCGCAAAATAGCGCGGGTGATAAACTGTTAAAAACAGTGCGACGCGCAAAATAGCGCGAGTGTGAACTGCACAAAATAATGCGACACGCAAAATAGCGGGAGTGATAAACCGCACAGAACACTTCAACGCGCAAAATTGCGCGAGCGTTAAACTGTAAAAAATAGTGCGACGCCCAAAATAGCGCGAGTGATAAAATGTAAAAAATAGTGCGACGCGCAAATTGCACGAGTGTGAACTGCACAAAAAAGTGCGATGCGCAAAATAGCGCGAGTGATAATCTGCACAAAACTGTGCAACATGCAAAATAGCGCGACTGTGAACTGCACAAAACGGTGCGACGCGCAAAATAGCGGGAGTGATAAACTGCACAAAACATTGTGACGCACTAAATAGCACGAGTGATAAACTGTTAAAAACAGTGCAACGCGCAAAATAGCGCGAGTGTGAACTGCACAAAACAGTGCCACGCGCAAAATAGCGTGAGTGTGAACTGCACAAAACAGTGCGACGCGCAAAATAGCCCGAGTGTGAACTGCACAAAACAATGCCACGCGCAAAATAGCGAGAGTGATAAACCGCACAAAACAGTGCGACCCTCAAAATTGCGCGAGTGATAGACTATAAAAAACGTTGCGACGCCCAAAATAGCGAGAGTGATAAACTGTAAAAAACAGTGCGACGCGCAAAATAGCGCGAGTGATAAACTACAAAAAACAGTGCAACGCGCAAAATAGCGCGAGTGTGAACTGCACAAAACTGTGCGTCGCGCAAAATAGCGCAAGTGCTAAACTGCACAAAACAGTGTGACGCGCAAAATAGCGTGAGTGATAAATGGTAAAAAATAGAGCAACGAGCAAAATAGCACGAGTGTGAACTGCACAAAATAGTGCGACGCGCAAAATAGCGCGACCGATAAACTGCGCAAAACATTGCGACGCGCAAAATAACGCCAGTGATAAGCTGTTAAAAACAGGGCGACGGGCAAAATAGTGCGAGTGTGAACTGCACAAAACAGTGCGACGCGCAAAATAGCGAGAGTGATAAACTGCACAAAACTGTGCGACGCGCAAAATAGCGCGAGTGATAAACTAGAAAAAACAGTGCGACGCCCAAAATAGCGCGAGTGATAAACTATAAAAAACAGTGCAACGCGCAAAATAGCGCGAGTGTGAACTGCAGAAAACGGTGTGACGCGCAAAATAGCGCGAGTGATAAACTGCACAAAACATTGCGACGCGCAAAATAGCGTGAGTGATAAATGGTAAAAAAATAGTGCGACGCGCAAAATAGGGCGAGCGTGAACTGCACAAAACAGTGTGACGCGCAAAATAGATTAAGTGATAAACTACACAGAATAGTGTGACGCGCAAAATAGCGCGAGTGATAAACTGTTAAAAACAGTACAACGCGCAAAATAGCGCGAGTGTGAACTGCACAAAACAGTGCTACGCGCAAAATAGCGCGAGTGTGAACTGCACAAAACTGTGCGATGCATAAAATAGCGAGACTGATAAACTGCACAAAACAGTGCGATGCGCAAAACAACGTGGGTGATAAATGGTAAAAAACAGTGCAACAAGCAAAATAGCACGAGTGTCAACTGCACAAAAAAGTGCGACGGGCAAAATAGGGCAAGTGATAAACTGCACAAAACATTGCGACGCGTAAAATAGCGCGAGTGATAAGCTGTTAAAAACAGTGCGACGCGCAAAATAGTGCGAGTGTGAAATGCACAAAACAGTGCGACGCGCAAAATAGCGAGAGTGATAAACTACACAAAACAGTGCGACGCGCAAAATAGCGCGGGTGATACACTGGAAAAAACAGTGCGACGCCCAAAATAGCGCGAGTGATAAACTGTAAAAAATAGTGCGACGCGCAAAATAAAGCGAGTGTGAACTACACAAAACAGTGCGACGTGCAAAATAGCATCAGTGATAAATGGTAAAAAACAGTGCAATGAGTAAAATAGCCCGAGTGTGAACTGCACAAAACAGTGCGACGCGCAAAATAGCGCGAGTAATAAACTGTTAAAAATAGTGCGACGCGCAAAATAGCGTGAGTGTGAACTGCACAAAACAGTGCGACGCACAAAATAGCGAGAGTGATAAACTACACAAAATAGTGCGACGCGCAAAATAGCGCGAGTGACAAAACTGGAAAAAATAGTGCGACGCGCAAAATAGCGCGAGTGATAAACTGTAAAAAATAGTGCGACGCGCAAAATAGCGCGAGTGTGAACTGCAGAAAACAATGCGACGCGCAAAATAGCGTGAGTGATAAAATGCAAAAATCAGTGCGACACGCAAAATAGCGCGAGTGATAAACGGTAAAAAACAGTGCGACGCACAAAATAGCGCGAGTGTGAACTGCACAAAACAATGCGACGCGCAAAATAGCGCGAGTGATAAACTGCACAAAACATGGCGACGCGCAAAATAGCGCGAGTGTGAACTGCACAAAACAGTGCGACGCGCAAAATAGCGCGAGTGATAAACTACACAAAACATTGCGACGTGCAAAATAGCGCGAGTGATAAACTGTTAAAAACAGTGCGACGCGCAAAATAGCGCGAGTGTGAACTTCACAAAACAGTGCGACGCGCAAAATAGCGAGAGTGATAAACTGCACAAAACAGTGCGACGCGCAAAATAGCGCGAGGGATAAACTGTAAGAAACAATGCGACGCCCAAAACAGCGCGAGTGATAAACTGTAAAAAAACAGTGCGACGCGCAAAATAGCGCGAGTGATAAACTGTTAAAAACTGCACAAAACTGTGCGACGCGCAAAATAGCACGAGTAATACACTGTAAAAAACAGTGCGACGCCCAAAATAGCGCTAGTGATATAATGTAAAAAACAGTGCGACGGGCAAAATAGCGCGAGTGTAAATTGCACAAAACAGTGCGACACGTAAAATAGCGCGAGTGATAAACCGTAAAAAACGGTGCGACGCACAAAATAGCGCGAGTGTGAACTGCACAAAACAGTGCAACGCGTAAAATAATGCGAGTGATAAACTGCACAAAACTGTGTGACGCGCAAAATAGCGCGAGTGATAAACTGCACAAAATAGTGCGACGCGCAAAATAGCGAGTGTGAACTATACAAAATAGTGCGACACACAAAATAGCGCGAGTGATAAACTGCGCAAAACAGTGCGACGCACAAAATAGCGCGAGTGATAAACTGTAAAAAACAGTGCGACGCCCAAAATAGCGTGAGTGGTAAACTGTAAAAAACAGTGCGACGCGCAAAATAGCACGAGTGTCAACTGCATAACACAGTGCGACGTGCAAAATTGCGCGAGTGATAAACTGCACAAAACATTATGACGCACAAAATAGCGCGAGTGATAAACTGTTAAAAACAGTGCGACACGCAAAATAGCGCGAGTGATAAACTGCACAAAACAGTGCGACGCGCAAAATAGCACGAGCGATAAATTGTAAGAAACAGTGCGACGCGCAAAATAGCGCGAGTGTGAACTACACAAAACAGTGCGAGGCGCAAAATAGCGTGAGTGATAAACGGCACAAAACAGTGCGAGGCGCAAAATAGCGTGAGTGATAAATGGCACAAAACAGTGCGACGCGCAAAATAGCGTGAGTGATAAATGGTAAAAAATGGTGCGACGCGCAAAATAGCGCGAGTGTGAACTGCACAAAACAGTGCGACGCGCAAAATAGCGAGAGTGATAAACCGCACAAAATAGTGCGACGTGCAAAATCGCACGAGCGATAAACTGTAAAAAACAGTGCGACGCCCAAAATAGCGCGAGTGATAAACTTTAAAAAACAGTGCGACGCAAAAAATAGCGCAAGTGTGAACTGCACAAAATCGTGCGATGCGCAAAATAATGCTAGTGATAACCTGCACAAAACTGTGTGACGCGCAAAATAGCGCAAGTGATAAACTGTAAAAAACAGTGAGACGAGCAAAATACCGCGAGTGATAAGCTGTTAAAAATAGTGCGACGCGCAAAACAGCGCGAGTGTGAACTGCACAAAACAGTGCAACGCGCAAAATAGCGAGAGCGATAAACCTTAAAAAACAGTGCAACAGGCAAAATAGCGCGAGTAATAAACTGTAAAAAACAGTGCGACACCCAAAATAGCGCGAGTGATACAATGTAAAAATCAGTGCAACGCGCAAAATAGCGAGAGTGTGAACTGCACGAAACAGTGCGACAAGAAAAATAGCGCGAGTGATAAACTATAAAAAACAGTGCGACGCACAAAATAGCGCGAGTGTGAACTGCACAAAACAGTGCGACGCGCAAAATAGCGCGAGTGATAAACGTCAAAAAAAAGTGCGATGCGCAAAATAGCGCGAGTGATAAACTGCACAAAATAGTGCGACGCGCAAAATAGCGCGAGTGATAAACTGTAAAAACCAGTGCGACGCGCAAAATAGCGAGTGTGAACTACACAAAAAAGTGTGACACACAAAATAGCGAATGATAAACTGCACAAAACAGTGCGACGCACAAAATAACGCGACTGATAATTGTAAAAAACAGTGCGAAGCCCAAACTAACGCGAGTGGTAAACTGTAAAAAACAGTGTGACGCGCAAAATAGCATGAGTGTGAACTGCATAAAACAGTGCGACGCGCAAACTAGTGCGAGTGACACACTGCAACAAAACATTGTGACGCGCAAAATAGCGCGAGTGATAAACTGTTAAAAACAGTGCGACGCGCAAAATAGCGCGAGTGTGAACTGCACAAAACAGTGCGACGCGCAAAATATCGCGGGTGATAAACTACACAAAACAGTGCGACGCGCAAAATAGCGCGAGTGATAAATTGTAAAAAACAGTGCGACGCCCAAAATAGCGCGAGTAATAAACTTTAAAAAACAGTACGACGCGCAAAATAGCGCGAGTGATAAACTGCACAAAACAGCGCAAAGCGTAAAATAGCGCGAGTGTGAACTGCACAAAACAGTGCGTCGCGCAAATAGAGCGAGTGACAAACTGTAAAAAAACTGTGCGACGCGCAAAATAGCGCGAGTGTGAACTGCACAAAACAGTGCGGCGCGCAAAAATAGCGCGAGTGATAAACTGCACAAAACAGTGCGACGCGCAAAATAGCTTGAGCGATAAAAGGTAAAAAACAGTGCGACGCGCAATATACCGCGAGTATGCGCCGCGCAAAATAGCTCGAGTGATAAACTGCACAAAACATTGCGACGCGCAAAATAGTGCGGGTGATAAACTGTTAAAAACAGTGCGACGTGCAAAATAGCGCGAGTGTGAACTGCACAAAATAATGCGACACGCAAAATAGCGGGAGTGATAAACCGCACAGAACACTTCAACGCGCAAAATTGCGCGAGCGTTAAACTGTAAAAAATAGTGCGACGCCCCAAATAGCGCGAGTGATAAACTGTAAAAAATAGTGCGACGCGCAAAATTGCACGAGTGTGAACTGCACAAAAAAGTGCGATGCGCAAAATAGCACGAGTGATAATCTGCACAAAACTGTGCTACACGCAAAATAGCGCGTGTGTGAACTGCACAAAACGGTGCGACGCGCAAAATAGCGCGAGTGATAAACTGCACAAAACATTGCGACGCGCTAAATAGCACGAGTGATAAACTGTTAAAAACCGTGCAACGCGCAAAATAGCGCGAGTGTGAACTGCACAAAACAGTGCGACGCGCAAAATAGCCCGAGTGTGAACTGCACAAAACAGTGCCACGCGCAAAATAGCGAGAGTGATAAACCGCACAAAACAGTGCGACCCTCAAAATTGCGCGAGTGATAGACTGTAAAAAACGGTGCGACGCCCAAAATAGCGAGAGTGATAAACTGTAAAAAACAGTGCGACGCGCAAAATAGCGCGAGTGATAAACTACAAAAAACAGTGCAACGCGCAAAATAGCGCGAGTGTGAACTGCACAGAACTGTGCGTCGCGCAAAATAGCGCGAGTGCTAAACTGCACAAAACAGTGTGACGTGCAAAATAGCGTGAGTGATAAATGGTAAAAAATAGAGCAACGAGCAAAATAGCACGAGTGTGAACTGCACAAAATAGTGCGACGCGCAAAATAGCGCGACCGATAAACTGCGCAAAACATTGCGACGCGCAAAATAGCGCCAGTGATAAGCTGTTAAAAACAGGGCGACGCGCAAAATAGTGCGAGTGTGAACTGCACAAAACAGTGCGACACGCAAAATAGCGAGAGTGATAAACTGCACAAAACTGTGCGACGCGTAAAATAGCGCGAGTGATAACTAGAAAAAAACAGTGCGACGCCCAAAATAGCGCGAGTGATAAACTATAAAAAAGAGTGCAACGTGCAAATAGCGCGAGTGTGAACTGCACAAAACGTGCGACGCGCAAAATAGTGCGAGTGATAAACTGCACAAAACATTGCGACGCGCAAAATAGCGTGAGTGGTAAATGGTAAAACAATAGTGCGACGCGCAAAATAGGGCGAGCGTGAACTGCACAAAACAGTGTGACGCGCAAAATAGCTCAAGTGATAAACTACACAGAATAGTGTGACGCGCAAAATAGCGCGAGTGATAAACTGTTAAAAACAGTACAACGCGCAAAATAGCGCGAGTGTGAACTGCACAAAACTGTGCGATGCGTAAAATAGCGCGACTGATAAACTGTGCAATGCGCAAAACAACGTGAGTGATAAATGGTAAAAAACAGTGCAACGAGCAAAATAGCACGAGTGTCAACTGCACAAAAAAGTGCGACGGGCAAAATAGGGCGAGTGATAAACTGCACAAAACATTGCGACGCGTAAAATAGCGCGAGTGATAAGCTGTTAAAACAGTGCGACGCGCAAAATAGTGCGAGTGTGAAATGCACAAAGCAGTGCGACGCGCAAAACAGCGAGAGTGATAAACTGCACAAAACAGTGCGACGCGCAAAATAGCGCGGGTGATACACTGGAAAAAACAGTGCGACGCCCAAAATAGCGCGAGTGATAAACTGTAAAAAATAGTGCGACGCGCAAAATAAAGCGAGTGTGAACTACACAAACCAGTGTCACGCGCAAAATAGCATGAGTGATAAATAGCGAGTGTGAACTACACAAACCAGTGCGACGCGCAATATAGCATGAGTGATAAATGGTAAAAAACAGTGCAACGAGCAAAATAGCCCGAGTGTGAACTGCACAAAACAGTGCGACGCGCAAAATAGCGCGAGTAATAAACTGTTAAAAATAGTGTGACGCGCAAAATAGCGTGAGTGTGAACTGCACAAAACAGTGTGACGCGCAAAATAGCGAGAGTGATAAACTGCACAAAATAGTGCGACGCGCAAAATAGCGCGAGTGACAAAACTGGAAAAAACAGTGCGACGCCCAAAATAGCGCGAGTGATAAACTGTAAAAAATAGTGCGACGCGCAAAATAGCGCGAGTGTGAACTGCAGAATAGCGAGAGTGATAAACCGCACAAAACAGTGCGACCCTCAAAATTGCGCGAGTGATAGACTGTAAAAAACGGTGCGACGCCCAAAATAGCGCGATTGATAAACTGTAAAAATGTCACGCCCCAAACCCGCCCCTAAAAGTTTGGGCATGACCCATTCGAAAAACAGACACTAAACCTGTTATACATATCATATGGGGCCTGAACGGAAGCATTCAATAATATAAAATACATAAAACATCATCCATTGAGCTACTACTACCATGCCAGGACCGCAGACAAAGCGTAATGCAGATAAATATACAGAGACGTGTAAGTGAAAATAATTATATACATGTACATCTACATTACATACACATGAAGCATAATAGACATCTATGGTACAAATTAAAACTTAGCAAAACTCCATAATTGCACGGTCGACACCTAAGAGCTTGGATACTCAAGGCTTGACAACGGGTAACGGAAGCCACAGGTTAAGGTTGACCTCTTGGTTGAGTGCCTACAGAAACAGACATAAATGAAGTGAGTCAAGCTCAGTGAATAATAGTACGTAAAGCATGTAATGTTCAACTCAACAGTAAAGTATATATATAACTGCAGAAGTATATGATTAACTACATTCTGTAAATATATCTCAACAATCATAGTTCTAGTTTTCTTAATAGAGCAACTTTAAGCCCAGTATGTACAGAAGATACAGAATGGCCATATGCCCAAAATAACAGAACAGCCACCGGCCCAGAAATAACAGAACGCATAAGCGTAATTATTTCCATATCCAGATCAGGTAGGTTCGAAGACCACAACAGGTAGGTCCGAAGACCACAGCAGGTAGGTCCGAAGACCACAATAAAGTTGTTACCAACAGCCACGGTATACACAAATCATCTCATGGTCTACTACAACTAGTCATAATCGTCTCATGTATATCAGAATATTAATAATACTCCCTGATAAGGACATTATCATTTACCTCGTACCACTCTTGATCCATTATTAACAAAACAGAATGAGTCGGAATACAAAATTAAGCCAATTCTTTCTATGTTCACATAGATTACACCAACCCTCAACCCACATACGTGTTACCATATTGCTGCGGATAACAGAATATTATTAACAATGATTATTAACGGAAAAGAGTGTACATGTGAAGTACTATTACTCACAGTGTTTGGCTGCTTGGTCTGCCCCTGTAGTTGTCCCTACATAATTTGTAATACACAAAGAAATCGGATCACATAAACTTATTTCGCTCTTAATTAATTCTCTTTATTCTAATTACACATCACTTAGCATTTCAACATAATTCAAACTAAATCTTTGAATCTTATTTCAACACTCCACAATTGAGTTCATGTCACCCAGATCCTTACTAAATTAATTCCCTAATTTTTCCTTTACATTATTACATGAATTCCAACATATTTCAAACACAACTTATTATGATCCCACACAATTCAATTCAGCATCATTAACACAACTTAACATAATCAACATAATCCCACATATTCGTCACCATCCAATATAATCCATACTATTTAATTCAATGCCACCAAATATAATTCAACATAATTCAAAGCAAGTTGCTAAAGCTCATTTCAACATTCCATAGCTAAGTTTATATCATCCACAATATCAACAAATCTTTCCCCCAATTTCCTTTCTCATTTAAAACATGATTTACAATACTCCTAACAAAGTTCATTCGCAAATTTTAAACATACTTTTCAAACATTTCCAATTTCTAATTAAACTTGAACACATATAACTCAACACCTCAATTTCATTATTCTACTTTCAATTTGGGCCAAATCCTTGATTATCATCCTTAATCAACCTAGGGTTTCATGAAATTTCAATTAAAATTCAAACTTATGAACCCATCACTCTTTGTTCCAATTTCCCCATTGATTAAGCACCTAAGATTCATAACCCATCACTTAAACCCATCAATTGAACCCCCAATGCTCCAACCCGAAATTCCCCAAAATCTCATAATTTCTTCTATATACTTCAATAAGGAAATTTGTACAATTATACAATGGAAATACTTCAAATCTATCTATAGATGTACGTATTGAAGAGTAATAGAACCCTTACCTCAAGAATCAAACATAGGACCAAGCTTTAAGAAGAATTTTCGCGAATCCGAATTCCAATCGGGTAAAAACGTTAGTCCTCTCTTGCTCTCCATCCTTGATGCAAAACCATGGTAGATTGTTGTTCAAAGCAAAGGAAATCAAGGGTTTTGGGGCTAGGGTTTCGGACTTAGGCAAAGGAAAAGGAAAAGGGAAGAAGAAAATAGAAGAAATGATCCAAAATCTCGATTTTAAAGCTGCTGCCCCGTAATTCCCGCTCGAGCGGACCTGCTCTCAGCACAGACTTCGAAACTTTGAACAGGTATAACTCTCCCATCCGGACTCCGTTTTAGGTCGTTCTTGTGTCCAAATTGAAGCCCCGGAAATAAGCTTTCCAATGATTCTAACCTCATGTCCAAATTCAAAGTGTGGAAAAAGAAAAGGGGAAAAGAGTGGCAGCTGCTCGTAAAATACCTATCCGAATTAAATTCCTTGGTTCAATCTTACGTTACCATCATATTACCACCTCAACCAAAATCCCAAAATAAAATAAAGACGTTCCAAATACACTAATAAGACGTCAAAAATGAGCCCACATATCTCAGAAATACAACTCATCCTGGAGACCCGCTCGAGCGCCCAACATTGCGCTCGAGCGCGAAGACCAACAAGGTTGTCCGCTCGAGCGGCCACTTCTACGCTCGAGCGGAAAATCACCACTCCCAGAATCTCCGGCTGTCTGCAAAATTACTGGAACCCTCGAAAGTCTGCTCGAGCGTTAACTCTTCCGCTCGAGCGGAGGAAAACTTTTGGGTCGTCACAAAAAAACAATGCGACGCGCAAAATAGCGCGAGTGATAAACTACAAAAAACAGTGCAACGCGCAAAATAGCGCGAGTGTGAACTGCACAAAACTGTGCGTCGCACAAAATAGCGCGAGTGCTAAACTGCACAAAACATTGTGACGCGCAAAATAGCGTGAGTGATAAATGGTAAAAAATAGAGCAACGAGCAAAATAGCACGAGTGTGAACTGCACAAAATAGTGCGACGCGCAAAATAGCGTGACCGATAAGCTACACAAAACATTGCGACGCGCAAAATAGTGCCAGTGATAAGCTGTTAAAAACAGGGCGACGCGCAAAATAGTGCGAGTGTGAACTGCACAAAACAGTGCGACGCGCAAAATAGCGAGAGTGATAAACTGCACAAAACTGTGCGACGCACAAAATAGCGCGAGTGATAAACTAGAAAAAACAGTGCAACGCCCAAAATAGCGCGAGTGATAAACTATAAAAAACAGTGCAACGCGCAAAATAGCGCGAGTGTGAACTGCACAAAACGGTGTGACGCGCAAAATAGCGCGAGTGATAAACTGCACAAAACATTGCGACGCGCAAAATAGCGTCAGTGATAAATGGTAAAAAATAGTGCGACGCGCAAAGTAGGGCGAGCGTGAATTGCACAAAACAATGTGACGCGCAAAATAGCTCAAGTGATAAACTACACAGAATTGTTTGACGCGCAAAATAGCGCGAGTGATAAACTGTTAAAAACAGTACAACGCGCAAAATAGCGCGAGTGTGAACTGCACAAAACAGTGCTACGCGCAAAATAGCGCGAGTTTGAACTGCACAAAACTGTGCGATGCGTAAAATAGCGCGACTGATAAACTGCACAAAACAGTGCGATGCGCAAAACAGCGTGAGTGATAAATGGTAAAAAACAGTGCAACGAGCAAAATAGCACGAGTGTCAACTGCACAAAAAAGTGCGACGGGCAAAATAGGGCGAGTGATAAACTGCACAAAACATTGCGACGCGTAAAATAGCGCGTGTGATAAGCTGTTAAAAACAGTGCGACGCGCAAAATAGTGCGAGTGTGAAATGCACAAAACAGTGCGACGCGCAAAATAGCGAGAGTGATAAACTGCACAAAACAGTGCGACGCGCAAAATAGCGCGGGTGATACACTGGAAAAAACAGTGCGACGCCCAAAATAGCGCGAGCGATAAACTGTAAAAAATAGTGCGACGCGCAAAATAAAGCGAGTGTGAACTACACAAACCAGTGCGACGCGCAAAATAGCATGAGTGATAAATGGTAAAAAAACAGTGCAACGAGCAAAATAGCCCGAGTGTGAACTGCCCAAAACAGTGCGACGCGCAAAATAGCGCGAGTAATAAACTGTTAAAAATAGTGTGACGCGCAAAATAGCGTGAGTGTGAACTGCACAAAACAGTGTGACGCGCAAAATAGCGAGAGTGATAAACTGCACAAAATAGTGCGACGCGCAAAATAGCGCGAGTGACAAAACTGGAAAAAACAGTGCGACGCCCAAAATAGCGCGAGTGATAAACTGTAAAAAATAGTGCAACGTGCAAAATAGCGCGAGTGTGAACTGCAGAAAACAATGCGACGCGCAAAATAGCGCGAGTGATAAACTGCAAAAATCTGTGCGAAACGCAAAATAGCGCGAGTGATAAACGGTAAAAAACAGTGCGACGCGCAAAATAGCGCGAGTGTGAACTGCACAAAACAATGCGACGCGCAAAATAGCGCGAGTGATAAACTGCACAAAACATGGCGACGCGCAAAATAGCGTGAGTGTGAACTGCACAAAACAGTGCGACGCGCAAAATAGCGCGAGTGATAAACTGTAAAAAACAGTGCGACGCCCAAAATAGCGCGAGTGATAAACTTTAAAAAAGAGTGCAACGCGCAAAATAGCGCGAGTGATAAACTGCACAAAACAGTGCAACGCGCAAAATATCGCGAGTGTGAACTGCACAAAACAGTGTGACGCGCAAAATAGCGCGAGTGATAAACTACACAAAACATTGCGACGTGCAAAATAGCGCGAGTGATAAACTGTTAAAAACTGTGCGACGCGCAAAATAGCGCGAGTGTGAACTTCACAAAACAGTGCGACGCGCAAAATAGCGAGAGTGATAAACTGCACAAAACAGTGGGACGCGCAAAATAGCGCGAGGGATAAACTGTAAGAAACAATGCGACGCCCAAAACAGCGCGAGTGATAAACTGTAAAAAACAGTGCGACGCGCAAAATAGCGCGAGTGATAAACTTTTAAAAACTGCACAAAACAGTGCGACGCGCAAAATAGCACGAGTAATACACTGTAAAAAACAGTGCGACACCCAAAATAGCGCTAGTGATATAATGTAAAAAACAGTGCGACGGGCAAAATAGCGCGAGTGTGGATTGCACAAAACAGTGTGACACGTAAAATAGCGAGAGTGATAAACCGTAAAAAACGGTGCGACGCACAAAATAGCGCGAGTGTGAACTGCACAAAACAGTGCAACGTGTAAAATAATGCGAGTGATAAACTGCACAAAACTGTGGGACGCGCAAAATAGCGCGAGTGATAAACTGCACAAAATAGTGCGACGCGCAAAATACCGCGAGCGATAAACTGTAAAAACCAGTGCGACGCGCAAAATAGCGAGTGTGAACTACACAAAACAGTGCGACACACAAAATAGCGCGAGTGATAAACTGCGCAAAACAGTGCGACGCGCAAAATAGCGCGAGTGATAAACTGTAACGCCCTCAAAATAATAACATTAATCCCAACAATATAGACATGCTATGATATATAAAAGATCCACATCCTTCCATTCATCAGAGTAGTACTACAAAAAGTATTACATGTTAACAACAAAAGCAAATGCCCTAAGGGCTTACAGCTTTCCAAGTTAACACTTGGTTACACAAAAGTAGAGTGCTAACTCATTTACACATAAAGCCCTCGGCTTGAATTTACATGTAATACAACAAAAGGAAAGACAACCAAAAAGTCTGTCCGCCACTAGCCTCCCAAGCTAAGTCCTTGGAGGTGGCATGCTGCCAGTACCTGAAAATGATGTTCCCATATAGGGTGAGCCACAGCCCAGTAGAAACATACTAAACCAGTTATGAATAATGACTAAAAGATTAACAGTTGATAGATGGTCAACACTTTTACATTCTTTCATAACATAACACAATTCCAAGACACTTAAGTCTATATTTCCTTTCGTTTCCGTTTCCATTCCTTTTACTTGCCATTTCATAACCTTGGCTCAGAACCTGGCCAAACATCTCACATGAAACAAACATTCATGCCAACACTTTTCACTTCAACAATGATAAACATAACAGTTATATCAATACTTCCAAAGACAAGCATATACGCTCTGTCAATACATTTCTAGATAAGCATACCCGCCCTATCTACGGAGTTCATCCCCTATCTCCTCCCAACAACATTCGGCTTAGAGGTCCATCCCCTATCTTCCCCTAAACCGTGGAGTACATCCCCTATCTTCTCCAACACAACACAATGCATATAAACAACAATTATATACATCACAAATCAACACAATTAATTATCCAAATTAATTAATCAATGTAATTAGGACATCCTCCATAATTAACATCACAACCCTTAGGTTCCAATTTCATTAATGTTTCAACATTAATTCCATGTTTGTATACCAAACATGCTTCTAGGTTTATTATAGACAAAACCCCAAACTTTTGTAAAATTACACAATGACCCAAAGTTTTCCCAAAATTACACAACAACTACCAACATATCAAAATGCTAAAATTCAAAGACAAAACTCATAAAGAGGAGTAGGATATCCCTACCTCAAAGATTTAGCTCAAAAGGAGATGATGCCCAACACCCAACTTGCTCCAAAATCAAAGATTTTCCGATTAAAACGAAGCCCTCGACAACCTCTATCTTTTTAACAAAGGCCTTAGGGTAGGAAATCACCCTAGGTAGATCAATTCTTAGAGAGAGTGCAAGTATAGTGAGAGAAGCTCTCAAAACAAGAGTTTGAAGAAGATAAAGTTTAGAAAAAGTGATGTTTAACTCGGTGCTGCCTTGCTGATATAAACAGGCTCGCTCGAGCGAAGACTCGGTCGCTCGAGCGACCAGACACAACAATTGAACTCGCTCGAGCGAAGATAAGCTCGCTCGAGCCAACAGTGCAAATTTTCCGATTTGCAATACGACGCTCGCTCGAGCTAAGGACAGCTCGCTCGAGCGAAGAACCAACCAGATCGCTCGAGCGAAGAAAAGCTCGCTCGAGCCAGAAAATGCAACCTTCAGGTCTGGGCCAGACGCAATCGGTCGCTCGAGAGAAGCCATCCTGGCTCGAGCCACCAGAAACAAAAACTACCCTCGCTCGAGCGACCAAACCCTCGCTCGAGCGACCAGCCAAAATTCTGGGCAGCAACACTTGGCTCCCAAACTCAACCAACCTGTAACAAACCTGCCCAACACATCCTATAACTCAAATACAAAGCAAGAAAGGATGTAAACAAGACAATACTCAACTACCAACATCCACGGACACACGTCCGGATCACTGTACAACAAGGGGTAAACCCGGGACCGCTATATAAACTGTAAAAAACAGTGCGGCGCCCAAAATAGCGTGAGTGGTAAACTGTAAAAAACAGTGCGACGCGCAAAATAGCACGAGTGTGAACTGCATAAAACAGTGCGACGTGCAAAATTGCGCGAGTGATAAACTGCACAAAACATTATGACGCGCAAAATAGCGCGAGTGATAAACTGTTAAAAACAGTGCGACACGCAAAATAGCGCGAGTGATAAACTGCACAAAACAGTGCGACGCGCAAAATAGCACGAGTGATAAATTGTAAGAAACAGTGCGACGCGCAAAATAGCGCGAGTGTGAACTACACAAAACAGTGTGATGCGCAAAATAGCGTGAGTGATAAACGGCACAAAACAGTGCGACGCGCAAAATAGCGTGAGTGATAAATGGTAAAAAATAGTGCGACGCGCAAAATAGCGCGAGTGTGAACTGCACAAAACAGTGCGACGCGCAAAATAGCGAGAGTGATAAACCACACAAAATAGTGCGACGTGCAAAATCGCACGAGCGATAAACTGTAAAAAACAGTGCGACGCCCAAAATAGCGCGAGTGATAAACTTTAAAAAACAGTGCGACGCAAAAAATAGCGCGAGTGTGAACTGCACAAAATCGTGCGATGCGCAAAATAATGCGAGTGATAAACTGCACAAAACTGTGTGACGCGCAAAATAGCGCGAGTGATAAACTGTAAAAAACAGTGAGACGAGCAAAATACCGCGAGTGATAAGCTGTTAAAAACAGTGCGACGCGCAAAACAGCGCGAGTGTGAACTGCACAAAATAGTGCAACGCGCAAAATAGCGAGAGCGATAAACCTTACAAAACAGTGCAACGGGCAAAATAGCGTGAGTAATAAACTGTAAAAAACAGTGCGACACCCAAAATAGCGCGGGTGATACAATGTAAAAAACAGTGCAACGCGCAAAATAGCGAGAGTGTGAACTGCACGAAACAGTGCGACAAGAAAAATAGCGCGAGTGATAAACTGTAAAAAACAGTGCGACGCACAAAATAGCGCGAGTGTGAACTGCATAAAACAGTGCGACGCGCAAAATAATGCGAGTGATAAACTGCACAAAACTGTGCGACGCGCAAAATAGCGGGAGTGATAAATTGTAAAAAACAGTGCAACGCGCAAAGTAGCGCGAGTGATAAACTGCAAAAAAACAGTGCGACGCGCAAAATAGCGCGAGTGATAAACTGCACAAAACCGTGCGACGCACAAAATAATGCGAGTGATAAACTGTAAAAACCAGTGCGACGCGCAAAATAGCGAGTGTGAACTACACAAAACAGTGCGACACACAAAATAGCGCGAGTGATAAACTGCACAAAACAGTGCGACGCGCAAAATAGCACGAGTGATAAGCTGTAAAAAACAGTGCGACGCCCAAACTAGCGCGAGTGGTAAACTATAGAAAACGGTGTGACGCGCGAAATAGCATGAGTGTGAACTGCATAAAACAGTGCGACGCGCAAAACAGAGTGAGTGATAAACTGCACAAAACATTGTGACGTGCAAAACAGAGCGAGTGATAAACTGTTAAAAACAGTGCGACGCGCAAAATAGCGCGAGTGATAAACTACACAAAACAGTACGACGCACAAAATAGCGCGAGTGATAAATTGTAAAAAACTGTGCGACGCCCAAAATAGCACGAGTGATAAAATTTAAAAAACAGTACGACGCGCAAAATAGCGCGAGTGATAAACTGTACAAAACAGTGCAACGCGCAAATAGCGCAAGTGTGAACTGCACAAAATAAGGTGACGCGCAAAATAGAGCGAGTGATAAACTGTAAAAAATAGTGCGACACCCAAAATAGCGCGAGTGATAAACTGCACAAAACAGTGCGACGTGCAAAATAGCGTGAGTGATAAATGGTAAAAAACAGTGCGACGCGCAAAATAGAGCGAGTGTGAACTGCACAAATCAGTGCGACGCGCAAAATAGCTCGATTGATAAACTGCGCAAAACATTGCGACGCGCAACATAGGGCGGGGGATAAACTGTTGAAAACAGTGCGACGCGCAAAATAGCGCGAGTGTGAACTGCATAAAACAGTGCGACGCGCAAACTAGCGAGAGTGATAAATCGCACAAAACAGTGCGACGCGCAAAACCGCGCGAGCGATAAACTGTAAAAAACAGCGTGACGCCCAAAATAGCGCAAGTGATAAACTGTAAAAAACAGTGCGACGCACAAAATAGCGTGAGTGTGAACTGCACAAAACAGTGCGACGCGCAAAATAATGCGAGTGATAAACTGCACAAAACTGTGCGACGCGCAAAATAGCAGGAGGGATAAACTGTAAAAAATAGTGAGACGAGCAAAATAGCGCGAGTGATAAGTTGTTAAAAACAGTGCTACGCGCAAAATAACGCGAGTGTGAACTGCACAAAACAGTGCGACGCGCAAAATAATGCGAGTGATAAACTGCACAAAACTGTGCAACGCGCAAAATAGCGCGAGTAATAAACTGTAAAAAACAGTGCGACGCCCAAAATAGCACGAGTGATAAACTGTAAAAAACGGTGCGACGCACAAAATAGCGCGAGTGTGAACTGCACAAAACAGTGCGACCCGCAAAATAGCGCGAGTGATAAACTGTAAAAAAGAGTGCGACGCACAAAATAACGCGAGTGTGAACTTCACAAAACAGTGCGACGCGCAAAATAATGCGAGCGATAAACTGCACAAAACTGTGCGACGCGCAAAATAACACGAGTCATAAACTGCACAAAACTGTGCGACGCGCAAAATAGCGGGAGCGATAAACTGTAAAAAATAGTGCGACGCCCAAAATAGCGCGAGTGATAAACTCTAAAAAATAGTGCGACGCGCAAAATAGCGCAACTGTGAACTGCACAAAACTGTGCGACGCGCAAAATAACACGAGTCATAAACTGCACAAAACTGTGTGATGCGCAAAATAGCGCGAGCGATAAACTGTAAAAAACATTGCGACGCCCAAAATAGCGCGAGTGATAAACTCTAAAAAATAGTGCGACGCGCAAAATATCGCGAGTGTGAATTGCACAAAACAGTGCGACGCAGAAAATGGCGCGAGTGATAAACTGCACAAAACTGTGCAACGTGCAAAATAGCGCGAGTGTGTACTGCACAAAACAGTGCAACGCGCAAAATAATGCGAGTGATAAACTGCACAAAACTGCGCGACGCGCAAAATAACACGAGTGATAAACTGCACAAAACTGTGTGACGCGCAAAATAGCGCAACCGATAAACTGTAAAAAACAATGCGACGCCCAAAATAGCACGAGTGATTAACTTTAAAAAACAGTGCGACGCACAAAATAGTGCGAGTGTGAACGGCAAAAAACCGTGCGACGCGCAAAATAATTCGAGTGATAAACTGCGCAAAATTGTGCGACGCGCAAAATAGCGAGAGTGATAAACTGTAAAAAACAGTGAGATGAGCAAAATAGTGCGAGTGATAAGCTGTTAAAAATAGTGCGACGCGCAAAATAGTGCGAGTGTGAACTGCACAAAACAATGCAACGCGCAAAATAGCGGGAGCGATAAACCGCACAAAACAGTGCAACGCGCAAAATAGCGCGAGTAATAAACTATAAAAAACAGTGCCTCGCGCAAAATAGCGCGAGTGATAAACTGTAAAAAACAGTGCGACGCGCAAAATAGCGCGAGTGTGAACTACACGAAACATTGCGACACGCAAAATAGTGCAAGTGATAAACTGTTAAAAACAGTGCGACGCACAAAATAGCGCGAGTGTGAACTGCACAAAACAGTGCGACGCGCAAAATAATGCGAGTGATAAACTGCACAAAACTGTGCGACGCGCAAAATAGCGCGAGTGATAAACTGCACAAAACTGTGCGACGCGCAAAATAGCGGGAGTGATAAATTGTAAAAAACAGTGCGACGCACAAAATAGCGCGAGTGATAAACTGCACAAAACAGTGCGACGCGCAAAATAGCGCGAGTGATAAACTGGCAAAACAGTACGACGCCCAAACTAGCGCGAGTGGTAAACTGTAGAAAACAGTGTGACGCGCGACATAGCATGAGTGTGAACTGCATAAAACAGTGCGACTCGCAAACTAGCGCGAGTGATAAACTGTACAAAATATTGTGACGCGCAAAATACAGCGAGTGATAAACTGTTAAAAACAGTGCGACGCGCAAAATAGCGCGAGAGATAAATTGTAAAAAACAGTGCGACGCCCAAATAGTACGAGTGATAAACTTTAAAAAACAGTGCGACGCGCAAAATAGCGCGAGTGATAAACTGCACAAAACAGTGCAACGCGCAAATAGCGCGAGTGTTAACTGCACAAAATAGTGCGAGTGATAAACTGTAAAAAACAGTGCGACGCCCAAAATAGAGCGAGTGATAAACTGTAAAAAACAGTGCGACGCGCAAAATAGTACGAGTGATAAACTGCACAAAACAGTGCGACGCGCAAAATAGCGTGAGTGATAAATGGTAAAAAATAGTGCGACGCGCAAAATAGAGCGAGTGTGAACTGCACAAAACAGTGCGACGCGCAAAATAGCTCGAGTGATAAACTACGCAAAACATTGCGACGCGCAACATAGGGCGGGTGATAAACTGTGGAAAATAGTGCGACGCGCCAAATAGCGCGAGTGTGAACTGCACAAAACAGTGCGACGAGCAAAATAGCGAGAGTGATAAACCGCACAAAACAGTGCGACGCGCAAAACCGCGCGAGCGATAAACTGTAAAAAACAGTGCGACGCACAAAATAGCGTGGGTGTGAACTGCACAAAATAGTGCGACGCGCAAAATAATGCGAGTGATAAACTGCACAAAACTGTGCGACGCGCAAAATAGCGCGAGGGATAAACTGTAAAAAATAGTGAGACGAGCAAAATAGCGCGAGTGATAAGCTGTTAAAAACAGTGCAACGCTCAAAATAGCACGAGTGTGACCTGCATAAAACAGTGCAACGCGCAAAATAGCGAGAGTGATAAACCGCACAAAATAGTGCGACGCGCAAAATAGTGAAAGTAATAAACTGTAAAAAACAGTGAGACGCCCAAAATAGCGCGAGTGATAAACTGTGAAAAACAGTGCGACGCGCAAAATAGCGCGAGTGTGAACTACACAAAACCGTGCGACACGCAAAATAGCGCGAGTGATAAACTGTAAAAAGCAGTGCGACGCACAAAATAGCACGGGTGTGAACTTTACAAAACAGTGCGACGCGCAAAATAATGCGAGCGATAAACTGCACAAAACTGTGCGACGCGCAAAATAACACGAGTCATAAACTGCACAAAACTGTGGGACGCGCAAAATAGCGCGAGCGATAAACTGTAAGAAACAGTGCGACGCCCAAAATAGCGCGAGTGATAAACTCTAAAAAATAGTGTGACGCGCAAAATAGCGCAAGTGTGAACTGCACAAAACAGTGCAACGCGCAAAATAGCGCGAGTGATAAACTGCACAAAACTGTGCAATGTGGAAAATAGCGTGAGTGTGAACTGCGCAAAACAGTGCGACGCGCAAAATAGCGCGAGTGTGAACTGCACAAAACAGTGCAACGCGCAAAATAGCGCGGGTGATAAACTGTAAAAAACAGCGCGACGCCCAAAATAGCGCGAGTGATAAACTTTAAAAAAGAGTGCAACGCGCAAAATAGCGCGAGTGATAAACTGCACAAAATAGTGCAACGCGCAAAATAGCGCCAGTGTGAACTGCGCAAAATAGTGCGACGCGCAAAATAGCGCGAGTGATAAACTGCCCAAAACATTGCGAAGTGCAAAATAGCGCGAGTGATAAACTGTTAAAAACAGTGCGACGCCCAAAATAGCGCGAGTGTTAAAATGTAAAAAACAGTACGACGCGTAAAATAGCGAGAGTGATAAACTGCACAAAACAGTACGACGCGCAAAATAGCGCGAGTGATAAACTGTAAGAAACATTGCGACGCCCAAAATAGCGCGAGTGATAAACTGTAAAAAACAGTGCGACGCGCAAAATAGCGCGAGCGATAAACTGTTAAAAACTGCACAAAACAGTGCGACGCGCAAAATAGTGAGAGTGATACACTGTAAAAAATAGTGCGACACCCAAAATAGCGCGAGTGTTAAAATGTAAAAAAGGGTGCGACGGGCAAAATAGCGCGAGTGTGAATTGCACAAAACAGTGCGACACGCAAAATAGCGCGAGTGATAAACCGTAAAAAACAGTGCGACGCACAAAATAGCGCGAGTGTGAACTGCACAAAATAGTGCAACGCGTAAAATAATGTGAGTGATAAACTGCACAAAACTGTGTGACGCGCAAAATAGCGCGAGTGATAAACTACACAAAATAGTGCGACGCGCAAAATAGCGCGAGCGATAAACTGTAAAAACCAGTGCGACGCGAAAAATAGCGAGTGTGAACTGCAAAAAACAGTGCGACACACAAAATAGCGCGAGTGATAAACTGCGCAAAACAGTGCGACGCGCAAAATAGCGCGAGTGATAAACTGTAAAAAACAGTGCGACGCCCAAAATAGCGTGAGTGGTAAACTGTAAAAAACAGTGCGACGTGCAAAATAGCACGAGTGTGAACTGCATAAAACAGTGCGACGTGCAAAATAGCGCGAGTGATAAACTGCATAAAGCATTATGACGTGCAAAATAGCGCGAGTGATAAACTGTTAAAAACAGTGCGACACGCAAAATAGCGCGAGTGATAAACTGCACAAAACAGTGCGACACGCAAAATAGCGCGAGTGATAAACTGCACAAAACAGTGCGACGCGCAAAATAGCGCGAGTGATAAATTGTAAAAAACTGTGCGACGCCCAAAATAGTGCGAGTGATAAATTTAAAAAACAGTGCGACGCAAAATAGTGCGAGTGATAAACTGCACAAAACAGTGCAACGCGCAAAATAGCGCGAGTGTGAACTGCACAAAACAGTGCGACGCGCAAATTAGAGCGAGTGACAAACTGTAAAAAACAGTGCGACGCGCAAAATAGCGCGAGTGTGAACTGCACAAAACAGTGCGATGCGCAAAATAACACGAGTGATAAACTGCACAAAACAGTGTGACGCACAAAATAGCGCGAGTAATAAACTGTAAAAAACAGTGCGACGCCCAAAATAGCGCGAGTGATAAACTCTAAAAAATAGTGCGACGCGCAAAATACCGAGAGTGTGAACTGCATAAAACAGTGCAACGCACAAAATAGCGCGAGTGATAAACTGCACAAAACTGTGCAACGTGCAAAATAGCGCGAGTGTGAACTGCACAAAATAGTGCGACGCGCAAAATAGCGCGAGTGTGAACTGCACAAAACAGTGCGACGAGCAAAACAGCGCGAGTGATAAACTGCACAAAACAGTGCGGCACGCAAAATAGCGTGAGTGATAAATGGTAAAAAATAGTGACACGCGCAAAATAGCACGAGTGTGAACTGCACAAAACAGTGCGGCGCGCAAAATAGTGCGAGTGATAAACTGCACAAAACATTGCGACGCGCAAAATAGCGCGAGTGATAAACTGTGAAAAACAGTGCGACGCACAAAATAGCGCGAATGTGAACTGCACAAAACAGTGGACTTTTGGGGTTTTTAGCAATTCTTCAGACGGCCTGATATTCTGGGAGTTGTAATTCTCCACTTGAGCGGGGGGAGTTTACGCTCGAGCGAACGGCTTTGTTAGTCTGCACGCTCGAGCGCAGGGTTGGGCGCTCGAGCAGGCCTCCAGGTTGAGTTGTACTTCTGAGGCACGTGGGCTCGTTTTCGATATTTTATTAATGTATTTGGAATGTTCTTATGTTATTTTGGGGTATTGGTTGAGGTGGTAAAATAATGGTAAAGTAAGATTGGACCAAAGAATTTAATTCGGATAGTTGCCTTACAATCAGCCGTCACTCTTTTGCCCTTTTCTTTTTCCAAACTTTGAATTTGGATATGAGGTTAGAACCATTGGAAAGCTTATTTCCGGGGCTTCAATTTGAACACAAGAATGACCTAAAACGGAGTCTGGATGGAAGAGTTATGCCTGTTCAAAGTTTCGAAATCTGTGCTGAGGGCAGGTCCGCTCGAGCGGAAATCAGTCCGCTCGAGCGGAAATTACGGGACAGCAGCTTTAAGAACGGGATTTTTGGATCATTTGATATATTTTCTTCTTTCCTCTTCCTTCCTCTTTGCCTAAGTCCGAAACCCTAGCCCCAAATCCTTGATTTTCTCTACTTTGATCAACAATCCACCATGGTTTTTGGCATGTAGGATGGAGAACTAAGGAGGATCAATGTTTTTAACCGATTAGAACTTGGATTTGTGGAGGCTTCTTCTCAAGCTCATCTCTTTGCTTGATTATTGAGGTAAGGGTTTGACTACTTGAAATTGATGGGTTTAATTGATGGATTATGAGTCCTAGATGTTAATCAATGGAAAAATTGGAATAAAAGTGTTGGGTTAATAAGTTTGATTATTTCTTGAAATCTCAATATTTTCCTTGAAACCCTAAGTTGCTTAAGGATGATAACCAAAGATTTGACCCAAATTGAAAGTAGAATAATGAAATTGAGGTATTGAATTATGTATATACAAGTTTAATTGGAATTTGGTGATACTTGGAAATTATGTTTAAATTTGCGAATGAACTTTGTTTTAAGCATTGTGAATCATGTCTTAGTGAGGAAGGAGATTGGGGGGAAAGGTTTGTTGATGATGTGGATGATGTAAATTGAGCCTTAGCAATTTAATTGGAATTATGTGAAATTATATTTGGTAGCATTGAGTGGAATACTGTTAAATAGTATGGATTATATTGGATGGTGATAATTATGTGGGGTTATGTTGGGTTGTGTTAATGTTGTTGAATTGAATTGTGTAGGGTTAGCTACAGGGACGGACCTATCATCTAAACACTGTGAGTAATAGTACTACAAATGTACAAATGTACCTTGTTATCGTTAAGAATATTATTAACAAAGTTTGTTGATTGAGAATTGATGTGAACATTGGAAGGGTTAGCACATTCGGTATGATTCTTAACCTACTCCGTATTTTGAGTTATGGCTATTGATTATTGTCAATGTACCATCCTATGAATTATCTATCCTTCTGTAGCTGGGTTATGATTGTTCTGGCCTATTGATGTAAGGGTACATTTACCTTCAGATTATTGGTAATGTTAAGGTTCTGTTAATTACGAAATAAGTATGTCTATGTGATTAATGGAAAGAATGAGTTTATCTGTATTAATCTGTTTTGATGTTTTCTGGTATGGAACAAAGTGTTGTACGGAACGAAGTGCTACACCTTGGTGGGAGCCACCTCTGGAATCCGTACGAGCCACCTCTTGAGTCCATACATTTGTTACCTTCTGTGACCACGCTATATGCGTTCTGTTACCTTCTGTGACCACGCTATATGCGTTCTGTTACCTTCTGTGACCACGCTATATGCGTTCTGTTACCTTCTGTGACCACGCTGTATGCGTTCTGTTACCTTCTGTGACCACGCTATATGCGTTCTGTTACCTTCTGTGACCACGCTATATGCGTTCTATTACCACGCTTATGCGTTCTGTTATTACCGTTATGTTCTGGGCCGATGGCCGTTCTGTTATTTCTGTTACTTCTGTTAGTTCTGTTCTTTCTGTTATCTCTGTTATTTCTGTTACTTCTGATATTCTGGACCTATGGTTGTTCTGCATCTATAGGCTTATGGCAGTTCTGTATATACTGAGCTTAAAGCTATGCTGTTACGGAAGTTGGACCCATAACTTTTGGAAATAATTATGGAATGAAGTTAATCATATATATCTGCAATTATATCTTTGATTATTCAGGTTAATTATTATATTGTTTATGTACTATTATTCACTGAGTTCACTCATTCTGTATTTTGTCTGTCTATTTCTGTAGGTAATCATCCGGGAGTTCAGTCCTAACCTTTAAGGCTTGTGTCTCTCTTGTCACCTTTGATGCATCCAGGCACCACCTGAAGCCGTGCATTTTGTAAAGTTTTGAGGAGTTTTGATTTTTGCTTTGGACGTCTATTTATGGTGGATTGTATATCATTCCCCCATTCATTAATAATTTTGTTATTTGTGGGGTTGAGTCAAGGCATATGTGTGTAAACTTTCTATATAATATTTACCCAGTGTGATGTGGGAATCCTGGCATGTTAGAAATAGCTCAATGGATGTTATTCTATGTATTTTATATTCTTGAATGCTTCCGTTCAGGCCCCGTATGATATATGTAACAGGTTTAGTGTCCATTTTCGAATGGGTCATGCCCAAACTTTTAGGGGCGGGTTTGGGGGCGTGACAGGTGGTGTCAGAGCACGAGTTGCCATCTCACACACGAATCCATTGAGCTGTAGGATGTCTAGCAAGACGGCGTCATGCATAACATTCTGAGAGTAGATTGATGGCAACATTAAATGTATCTGTTGTACCTGCTATTTCTGTTGATTATAAACTATGTCTGTTGCATATCCTTTTATTACCTCTATTGATCTTATATAGATTGGGAAAGAAAGCAAGACATGCAGATGGGATTAGGTTAACACTGTTGCACTGCAGAGGTGTGGTAAGAATTTGAACTGATCGGTAAGTCAGTTTATATATAACTGGTTAGATACAATATGTGTTATCCGTAGATCATTATCTATGGGGAAATGATGGCAATATAATGGTGCGGTTTAAATTGCTTACATTTGAAGTATCGGATATAACTAAGATTAACGAAAATGTGTTATGTACTAATTGAGTGCTGGTTGACGATTTCAATAGGCCGAAAGGCTGTTCTGGACCGAAAGGTCGTTCCGGTTATTCTGGGCCAATAGGCCGATTTGTAATAGTTGTAATACTAGACCAGAAGCCGTTCTGAAAGTAAACCACTATCAAACTCACTATTGGATCTCATGTTTCTATGAATGCACTGTTGTGCATTGTGAGCTATGTTTAGGAAATTGGCTATTGACCTTGAGACAGTATGTAAGTAATACGAGTTAGGGAACTAAGGAAATTATCGACGACTTTTAATAAGGAATAATTGATGGTGCCTAATGAGTATGGTTTATACGTAATTGAGATTTAATTGTGGGAATCTGTACTTTGTACTGTACTTCGTATTCTGACCTCTGTAATCTGTGATTGAAATCGGAAATCCGTAATCTGTAAACTGTTCTGTATATGAATAATCTGCAACTTGTAATTGAGACTTTTTCTAAGTAATAGTCAAATGACATGAGAAATCCCGTTTGTAATATGCGTTTGTCCATATGACACTTGTAAAACAATAGATAATTACTACCTCTGTGTATTCAGAATTTGAAACCTACCTCTGTGTATTACAAATTTGAGATTGAGAAATCTTTTCCGTGATGTAAGTCTGTGTGCATCTGGTAACTTGTTCTGTAAGATTCTGGGCCGAGAGTCATTCGGTATTTTTGGGCCAAGGGCCGTTCTGAAAATACAACAGTATTAGACTAACTTTTTGAGTTCTACAGATACATATGTATATATATTTCTGGGCTTATGGTCGTTTTGTATCTGTGGATTTATGACTGTTCCGTACATATTGAGCTTAAAGTCATTCTGCTAAGAAAACTGAATCCATGACTGTAATGGACATAATTACAGAATGTAATCAATCATATGCTTCTACAGTTTTGTACTTTAAGCTTCAAGCAGAGTATATAATGCTAATTTTGATATTGCTGTAACTGATGAATTGATTTGACATAAATGATATGTTATTCAATGTTTAAGGAAATTCATGTTTCGAGTTATGAAATGTTCGATATGATAAGTATTTTCTGAAGTGACAAAAATGTTACGAACTTCCGACGAGTTTATGATATGACAAGTTTTCGGAAAGAAATATTTTACTATGTGTGAACAAGTCCTTCAATTGATAATTGATGAAGGCTCTATGTTGAGCTTCGAACTATTCTGTCTTACCTGTTGTAAGTCAGCTTGGAGAATATTCTGTCAAAGGTTGCATTAGTTTAATACTATTGGGAATTATTTCATTATCTAACATTTTGCAAGGTCTGATAAGTTTCTGAGTACTGTCTCTGAACAACGTGTTAAGTGTAATTGCAAAATACATATTCAAATGTTATTATAAATGTATTATATGCTTGATGTCATGATATGTGGTTATCCCATACTGTAATTTGGGAATTGTGTGGGGGTTTAATCTGTATTTGCTCTTGCTAATAATTTACCTTACACATGTAATTCCTTGATATGGGGGTTGAGTTGTTATTTGGAGTTTGTTAGAAATCTGATTTGGTCTGATAAGTCTAATTCTGATTGTGAGCAAGAGCCACAAGTCATTATTGAGAACTTGTTTGTGAACCTAAGAGGTTGAACTAGGTATGACAGCCTATGAGTCACATGTGGTCGAATACTTGAATAAACCCATTTCTGAATGTCCTTAAGTTGTAACAGTATTTGGAAGGTATGATCTTTGGGTCAATAAATTGGAATGAGAAGTTGTTATGGACTTTGGGAAATGACTCCTTGTCGTTGGATTTCTGATAAGTGTATGTTGGAACATTACATAATATGTTTCCTTTTACATATGAACTGTCTTCTATTTGGTTTTCTTCAATTTCGAGGACGAAATTTTTTTCAAGGAGGGAAGGATGTAACGACCCAGAATTTTCCCTCCGCTCGAGCGGAGGAGTCAACGCTCGAGCGGACTTTTGGGGTTTTCAGCAATTCTGCAGACGGCCTGATATTCTGGGAGTTGTAATTCTCCGCTCGAGCGGGGGGAGTTTACGCTCGAGCGGACGGCTTTGTTAGTCTGCACGCTCGAGCACAGGGTTGGGCGCTCGAGCGGGCCTCCAGGTTGAGTTGTACTTCTGAGGCACGTGGGCTCGTTTTTGATATTTTATTAATTTATTTGGAATGTTCTTATCTTATTTTGGGGTATTGGTTGAGGTGGTAAAATAATGGTAAAGTAAGATTGGACCAAAGAATTTAATTCGGATAGTTACCTTACAATCAGCCGTCACTCTGTTGCCCTTTTCTTTTCCACACTTTGAATTTGGATATGAGGTTAGAACCATTGGAAAGCTTATTTCCGGGGCTTCAATTTGAACACAAGAACGACCTAAAACGGAGTCTGGATGGAAGAGTTATGCCTGTTCAAAGTTTCGAAATCTGTGCTGAGGGCAGGTCCGCTCGAGCGGAAATTACAGGACTGCAGCTTTAAGAACGGGATTTTTGGATCATTTGATATATTTTCTTCTTTCCTCTTCCTTCCTCTTTGCCTAAGTCCGATCCACCATGGTTTTTGGCATGTAGGATGGAGAACTAAGGAGGATCAATGTTTTTAACCGATTAGAACTTGGATTTGTGGAGGCTTCTTCTCAAGCTCATCTCTTTGCTTGATTATTGAGGTAAGGGTTTGACTACTTGAAATTGATGGGTTTAATTGATGGATTATGAGTCCTAGATGTTAATCAATGGAAAAATTGGAATAAAAGTGTTGGGTTAATAAGTTTGATTATTTCTTGAAATCTCAATATTTTCCTTGAAACCCTAAGTTGCTTAAGGATGATAACCAAAGATTTGACCCAAATTGAAAGTAGAATAATGAAATTGAGGTATTGAATTATGTATATACAAAGTTTAATTGGAATTTGGTGATACTTGGAAATTATGTTTAAATTTGCGAATGAACTTTGTTTTAAGCATTGTGAATCATGTCTTAGTGAGGAAGGAGATTGGGGGGAAAGGTTTGTTGATGATGTGGATGATGTAAATTGAGCCTTAGCAATTTAATTGGAATTATGTGAAATTATATTTGGTAGCATTGAGTGGAATAATGTTAAATAGTATGGATTATATTGGATGGTGATAATTATGTGGGGTTATGTTGGGTTGTGTTAATGTTGTTGAATTGAATTGTGTAGGGTTAGCTACAGGAACGGACCTATCATCTAAACACTGTGAGTAATAGTACTACAAATGTACAAATGTACCTTGTTATCGTTAAGAATATTATTAACAATGTTTGTTGATTGAGAATTGATGTGAACATTGGAAGGGTTAGCACATTCGGTATGATTCTTAACCTACTCCGTATTTTGAGTTATGGCTATTGATTATTGTCAATGTACCATCCTATGAATTATCTATCCTTCTGTAGCTGGGTTATGATTGTTCTGGCCTATTGATGTAAGGGTACATTTACCTTCAGATTATTGGTAATGTTAAGGTTCTGTTAATTACGAAATAAGTATGTCTATGTGACTAATGGAAAGAATGAGTTTATCTGTATTAATCTGTTTTGATGTTTTCTGGTATGGAACAAAGTGCTGTACGGAATAAAGTGCTACACCTTGGTGGGAGCCACCTCTGGAATCCATACGAGCCACCTCTTGAGTCCATACATCTGTTACCTTCTGTGACCACGCTATATGCGTTCTGTTACCTTCTGTGACCACGCTGTATGCGTTCTGTTACCTTCTGTGACCACACTGTATGCGTTCTGTTACCTTCTGTGACCACGCTATATGCGTTCTGTTACCTTCTGTGACCACGCTATATGCGTTCTGTTATTACCTTTATGTTTTGGGCCGATGGCCGTTCTGTTATTTCTGTTACTTCTGTTAGTTCTGTTCTTTCTGTTATCTCTGTTATTTCTGTTACTTTTGATATTCTGGACCTATGGTTGTTCTGCATCTGTAGGCTTATGGCAGTTCTGTATATACTGAGCTTAAAGCTATGTTGTTACGGAAGTTGGACCCATAACTTTTGGAAATAATTATGGAATGAAGTTAATCATATATATCTGCAATTATATCTTTGATTATTCAGGTTAATTATTATATTGTTTATGTACTATTATTCACTGAGTTCGCTCATTCTGTATTTTGTCCTGTCTATTTCTGTAGGTAATCATCCGGGAGTTCAGTCCTAACCTTTAAGGCTTGTGTCTCTCTTGTCACCTTTGATGCGTCCAGGCACCACCTGAAGCCGTGCATTTTGTAAAGTATTTTGTAAAGTTTTGAGGAGTTTTGATTTTTGCTTTGGACGTCTATTTATGATGGATTGTATATCATTCCCCCATTCATTAATAATTTTGTTATTTGTGGGGTTGAGTCAAGGCATATGTGTGTAAACTTTCTGTATAATATTTACTCAATGTGATGTGGGGATCCTGGCATGTTAGAAATAGCTCAATGGATGTTATTCTATGTATTTTATATTCTTGAATGCTTCCGTTCAGGCCCCGTATGATATATACAACAGGTTTAGTGTCCATTTTCGAATGGGTCATGCCCAAACTTTTAGGGGCGGGTTTGGGGCGTGACAACAAAAACAGTACAACGCGCAAAATAGCGCTAGTGATAAACTGCACAAAACATTGCGACGCGCAAAATAGCGCGAGTGATAAGCTGTTAAAAACAGTGCGCCGCGCAAAATAGCGAGAGTGATAAACTGCACAAAATAGTACGACGCGCAAAATAGCTCGAGTGATAAACTGCGCAAAACATTGCGACGCACAACATATGGCGGGTGATAAACTGTTGAAAACAGTGCGACGCGCCAAATAGCGCGGGTGTGAACTGTACAAAACAGTGCGACGCGCAAAATAGCGAGAGTGATAAACTGCACAAAACAGTGCGACGCGCAAAACCGCTGGTGAACGATAAACTGTAAAAAACAGTGCGACGCCCAAAATAGTGCGAGTGATAAACTGTAAAAAACAGTGCGACGCACAAAATAGCGCGCGTGTGAACTGCACAAAATAGTGCGACGCGCAAAATAGAGAATGTGAACTACACAAAACAGTGCGACACACAAAATAGCGCGAGTGATAAACTGCACAAAACAGTGCGACGCGCAAAATAGCGCGAGTAATAAACTGTAAAAAATAGTGCGATGCCCAAAATAGCGCGAGTGGTAAACTGTAAAAAACAGTGCGACGCGCAAAATAGCACGAGTGTGAACTGCATAAAACAGTGTGACCCGCAAAATAGCGCGAGTGATAAACTGCACAAAACATTGTGACGCGCAAAATAGCGCGAGTGATAAACCGTTAAAAACAGTGCGACGCCCAAAATATCGTGAGTGATAAACTGCACAAAACAGTGCGACGCGCAAAATAGCGCGAGTGATAAATTGTAAAAAACAGTGCGACGTCGAAAATAGCGCGAGTGATAAACCTTAAAAAACAGTGCCATGCAAAATAGCACGAGTGATAAACTACACAAAACAGTGCGACGCGCAAAATAGCGCGAGTGTGAATTGCACAAAACAGTGTGACGCGCAAAATAGAGCGAGTGACAAACTGTAAAAAACAGTGCGACGCGCAAAATAGCGTGAGGGATAAATGGTAAAAAAATAGTGCGTTGCGCAAAATAGCGCGAGTGTGAACTACAGAAAACAGTGCGGCGCGCAAACTAGCCCGAGTGATAAACTGCACAAAACAATGTGACGCGCAAAATAGCGCGGGTGATAAACTGCTAAAAACAGTGCGACAGGCAAAATAGCACGAGTGTGAACTGCGTAAAACGGTGCGACGCGCAATATAGCGAGAGTGTTAAACCGCACGAAGTAGTGCGACACGCAAAATAGCGCGAGCGATAAACTGTAAAAAAATAGTGTGAAGCGCAAAATAGCGCGTGTGTGAACTGCACAAAACAGTGCAATGCGCAAAATAGCGCGACTGATAAACTGCACAAAACAGTGCAACGTGCAAAATAGCGCGACTGTGAACTACACAAAACTGTGCGACGCGCAAAATAGCGCCAGTGTGAACTGCACAAAACAGTGCAACGCGCAAAATAGCGCGAGCGATAAACTGCACAAAACATTGCGACATGCAAAATAGAGCGAGTGATAAACTATTAAAAACAGTGCAACGCGCAAAATAGCGCGAGCGATAAACTGCACAAAACATTGCGACATGCAAAATAGAGCGAGTGATAAACTATTAAAAACAGTGCGACGCGCAAAATAGCACGAGTGTGAACTTCACAAAACAGTGCGACGCGCAAAATAACGAGAGTGATAAACTGCACAAAACAGTGCAACGCACAAAATAGCGCGAGTGATAAACTGAAAAAAACAGTGCGACGAGCAAAATAGCGCGAGTGATAAACTGTTAAAAACAGTGCGACGCGCAAAATAGCGCGAGTATGAACTGCACAAAACAGTGCAACACGCAAAATAGCGAGAGTGGTAAACTGCACAAAACAGTGCGACGCGCAAAATAGCGCGAGTAATAAACTGTAAAAAATAGTGCGACGCCCAAAAAAGCGCGAGTGATAAATTGTCAAAAACAGTGCGACGCGCAAAATAGCGCGATTGTGAACTGCACAAAACAGTGCGACACGCAAAATAGCGCGAGTGATAAACTGTAAAAAACAGTGCGACGCACAAAATAGCGCGAGTGTGAACTGCACAAAATAGTGCGACAGGCAAAATAATGCGAGTGATAAACTACACAAAACTGTGCGACGCACAAAATAGCGGGAGTGATAAACTGTAAAAAACAGTACGACGCGGAAAAATAGCGCGAGCGATAAACTGCACAAAACAGTGCGACGCGCAAAATAGCGCGAGTGATAAACTGCAGAAAACAGTGCGACGCACAAAATAGCGCGAGTGATAAACTGTAAAAACCAGTGCGACGCGCAAAATAGCGAGTGTGAACTACACAAAACAGTACGACACACAAAATAGCCCGAGTGATAAACTGCACAAAACAGTGCGACGCGCAAAATAGCGCGAATGATAAACTGTAAAAAACAGTGCGACGCCCAAAATAGCGCGGGTGGTAAACTGTAAAAAACAGTGCGACGCGCAAAATATGACGATTGTGAACTGCATAAAACAGTGTGACGCACAAAATAGAGCGGGTGATAAACTGTTAAAAACAGTGCGACGCGCAAAATAGCGCGACTGATAAGCTGTACAAAACAGTGCGACGCGCAAAATAGCGCGAGTGATAAATTGTAAAAAACAGAGCGATGCAAAATAGCGCGAGTGATAAACTGCACAAAACAGTGCAACGCGCCAAATAGCGCGAGTGTGAACTGCACAAAACAGTGCGACGCCCAAAATAGCGAGAGTGTGAACTGCACAAAACAGTGCGACGCGCAAAATAGCGCGAGCGATAAACTGCACATAACAGTGCGACGCGCAAAATAGCGTGAGTGATAAACTATATAAAACAATGCGACGCCCAAAATAGCGCGAGTGATAAACTGTAAAAAATAATGCGACGAGCAAAATAGCGCGAGTGATAAACTGTAAAAAATAATGCGACGAGCAAAATAGCGCGAGTGATAAACTGTTAAAAACAGTGCGACGTGCAAAATAGCGAGAGAGTGAACTGTACAAAACAGTGCAACGCGCAAAATAGCGAGAGTGGTAAACCGCACAAAACAGTGCGACGCACAAAATAGCGCGAGTAATAAACTGTAAAAAATAGTGCGACGCCCAAAATAGCGCGAGTGAAAAACTGTAAAAAACAGTGCGACGCGCAAAATAGCGCGAGTGTGAACAGCACAAAACAGTGCGACACGCAAAATAGCGCAAGTGATAAACTATAAAAAACAGTGCGACGCAGAAAACAGCGCGAGTGTGAACTGCACAAAATAGTGCGACGCGCAAAATAATGCGACTGATAAACTACAGAAAACTGTGCGATGCGCAAAATAGCGCGAGTGATAAACTGCACAAAACTGTGTGACGCGCAAAATAACGGAAGTGATAAACTGTAAAAAACAGCGCAACGCGCAAAATATCGCGAGTGATAAACTGCACAAAACAGTGCGACGCGCAAAATAGCGAGAGTGTGAACTGCACAAAACAGTGCGACGCGCAAAATAGCGCGAGTGATAAACTGTAAAAAACAATTTGTCGCCCAAAATAGCGCGAGTGACAAACTGTAAAAAACAATGCGACGAGCAAAATAGCGCGAGTGATAAACTGTTAAAAACAGTGCGGCGCGCAAAATAGCGCGAGAGTGAACTGTACAAAACAGTGCAACGCGCAAAATAGCGAGAGTGGTAAACCGCACAAAACAGTGCGACGCGCAAAATAGCGAGTAATAAACTGTAAGAAATAGTGCGACGCCCAAAATAGCGCGAGTAATAAACAGTAAAAAACAGTGCGACGCGCAAAATAGCACGAGTGTGAACAGCACAAAACAGTGCGACACGCAAAATAGCGCGAGTGGTAAACTGTAAAAAACAGTGCGACGCACAAAGTAGCGCGAGTGTGAACTGTAAAAAACAGTGCGACGCACAAAATAGCGTGAGTGTGAACTGCACAAAACAGTGCCACACGCAAAATAATGCGACTGATAAACTACACAAAACCGTGCGACGCGCAAAATAGCGCGAGTGATAAACTGCATAAAACTGTGTGACGCGCAAAATAGCACGAGTGATAAGCTGTAAACACCAGTGCGACGCGCAAAATAGCGAGTGTAAACTACACAAAACAGTACGACACACAAAATAGCGCGAGTGATAAACTGCACAAAAGCGTGCGACGCGCAAAATAGCGCGAGTGATAAACTGTAAAAAACAGTGCGACGCCCAAAATAGCGCGAGTGGTAAACTGTAAAAAACAGTGCGACGCGGAAAATAGCATGAGTGTGAACTGCATTAAACAGTGCGACGCGCAAAATAGCGCGAGTGATAAACTACACAACACAGTGCGACGCGCAAAATTGTGCGAGTGATAAACTGTAAAAAACAGTGCGACGCCCAAAATAGCGCGAGTAATAAACTGTTAAAAACAGTGCGACGCGCAAAATAACGCAAGTGTAAACTGCACAAAACAGTGCGATGCGCAAAACAGCGCCAGTGATAAACTGCCCAAAACAGTGCGATGCGCAAAATAGCCCGAGTGATAAACTGTAAAAAACAATGCCACGCGCAAAATAGCGTGATTGTGAACTACACAAAACAGTGCGACGCGCAAAATAGCGCGAGTGATAAACTATAAAAAAGTGCGCGACGCGCAAAATAGCGCGAGTGTGAACTGCACAAAACAGTGCGACGCGCAAAGTAGCGCGAGTGATAAACTGCACAAAACATTGCGACGCGCAAAATAGCGCGAGTGATAAACTGTTAAAAACAGTGCGACGCGCAAAATAGCGCGAGTGTGAATTGCCCAAAACAGTGTGACGCGCAAAATAGCGAGAGTGATAAACTGCACAAAACAGTGCGACGCGCAAAATAGCGCGAGGGATAAACTGTAAAAAACAGTGCGATGCCCAAAATAGCGAGTGATAAACTATAAAAAACAGTGCGACGCGCAAAATAGCGCGAGTGTGAACTGCACAAAACAGTACAACGCCCAAAATAGCGCGAGTGATAAACTGCACAAAACATTGCGGAGCGCAAAATAGCGCAAGTGATAAACTGTTAAAAATGGTGCGACGCGCAAAATAGCGCGATTGTGAACTGCACAAGACAGTGTGACGCGCAAAATAGCGAGAGTGATAAACTGCACAACACAGTGCGACGCGCAAAATGGCGCGAGTGATAAACTGTAAAAAACAGTGCGACGCCCAAAATAGCGCGAGTGATAAACTATAAAAAATAGTGCGACGCGCAAAATAGCGTGAGTGATAAATGGTAAAAAACAGTGCAACGAGCAAAATAGCACGAGTGTGAACTGCACAAAACAGTGCAATACGCAAAATAGCGGGAGTGATAAACTGCGCAAAACATTGCAACACGCAAAATAGCGCAAGTGATAAACTGTAAAAAACTGTAAAAAACAATGCCACGCGCAAAATAGCTAGAGTGATAAACTGTAAAAAACAGTGCCACGCGCAAAATAGCTCAAGTGTGAACTGCACAAAACAGTGCGACGCGAAAAATAGCGCGAGTGATAAACTGCACAGAACAATGCGACGCACAAAATAGCGTGAGTGATAATTGGTAAAAAACAGTGCAACGAGCAAAATAGCACGAGTGTGAACTGCACAAAACAGTGCGACACGCAAAATAGCGGGAGTGATAAACTGCACAAAACATTGCGACGCGCAAAACACGGGAGTGATAAGCTGCTAAAAACGGTGCGGCGCGCAAAATAGTGCGAGTGTGAACTGCACAAAACCGTGCGAGGTGCAAAATAGCGAGAGTGATAAACTGCACAAAATAGTGCGACGCGCAAAGTAGCGCGAGTGATAAACTGGAAAAAACAGTGCGACGCCCAAAACAGCGCGAGTGTGAGCTGCACAAAACAGTGCGACGCGTAAAATAGCGAGAGTGATAAACTGCACAAAATAGTGCAACGCGCAAAATATCGCGAGTGTGAACTGCACAAACCAGTGCGACGCGCAAAATAGCGCGAGTGATAAACTGCACAAAACAGTGCGACACGCAAAATAGCGTGAGTGATAAACTACACAAAACATTGGGACGCGCGAAATAGCGCGAGTGATAAGCTGCTAAAAACGGTGCGGCGCGCAAAATAGTGCGAGTGTGAACTGAACAAAACAGTGCGAGGCGCAAAATAGCGAGAGAGATAAACTGCACAAAACTGTACGCCGCGCAAAATAGCACGATTGATAAACTGTAAAAAACAGTGCGACGCCCAAAATAGCGCGAGTGATAAACTTTAAAAAACAGTGCGACGCGCAAAATAGCGCGAGTGATAAACTGCACAAAACATTGCGACGCGCAAAATAGCGCGAGTGATAAACTGTTAAAAAGAGTGCGACGCGCAAAATAGCGCGAGTGTAAACTGCACAAAACAGTGCGATGCGCAAAATAGCGCGAGTGATAAACTGCACAAAACAGTGCGACGCGTAAAATAGCCCGAGTGATAAACTGTAAAAAACAGTGCCACGAGCAAAATAGCGCTAGTGTGAACTGCACAAAACAGTGCGACGCGCAAAATAGCGCGAGTGATAAACTGTAAAAAAGAGTGCGACGCGCAAAATAGCGCGAGTGTGAACTGCACAAAACAGTGCGACGCGCAAAATAGCGCGAGTGATAAACTGCACAAAACATTGCGACGCGCAAAATAGCGCGAGTGATAAACTGTTAAAAACAGTGCGACGCGCAAAATAGCGCGAGTGTGAACTGCACAAAACAGTGCGACGCGCAAAATAGCGAGAGTGATAAATTGCACAAAACTGTGCGACGTGCAAAATAGCGCGAGTGATAAACTGTAAAGAACAGTGCGACGCCAAAAATAGCGCGAGTGATAAACTACAAAAAATAGTGCGACACGCAAAATAGCGCGAGTGTGAACTGCATATAACTGTGCGACGCGCAAAATAACGCGAGTGATAAACTGCACAAAACAGTGCAACGTGCAAAATAACGCGAGTGTGAACTGCACAAAACAGTGCGACACGCAAAATAGCGCGAGTGATAAACTGTAAAAAATAGTGCGACGCGCAAAATAGCGCGAGTGTGAACTGCACGAAACAGTACAACGCGAAAAATAGCGCGAGTGATAAACTGCACCAAATATTGCGACGCGCAAAATAGCGCGAGTGTGAACTGCACAAGACAGTGCGACGCGCAAAATAGCGAGAGTGATAAACTGTACAACACAGTGCGACGCGCAAAATGGCGCGAGTGATAAACTGTAAAAAACAGTGGGACGCCCAAAATAGCGCGAGTGATAAACTGTAAAAAACAGTGCGTCGCGCAAAATAGCGAGAGTGTGAACTGCACATAACTGTGCGACGCGCAAAATAGCGCGAGTGATAAACTGCACAAAACAGTGCAACGCGCAAAATAGCGCGAGCGTGAACTGCACCAAACTGTGCGACGCGCAAAATAGCACGAGTAATAAACTGTAAAAAATAGTGCGATGCACAAAATAGCGCGAGTGTGAACTGGACAAACAGTGCGACGCGCAAAATAGCGCGAGTGATAAACTGTTAAAAACAGTGCCATACGCAAAACAGCGCGACTGTACACTACACAAAACAGTGCGATGCACAAAATAGTGTGAGTGATAAACTGCACAAAACTGTGCCACGCGCAAAATAGCCCGAGGGATAAACTGTAAAAACCAGTGCCACGCGCAAAATAGCTCAAGTGTGAACTGCACAAAGCAGTGCGACGCGCAAAATAGCGCGAGTGATAAACTGCAAAAAACAGTGCGACGCGCAAAATTGCGCGAGTGATAAGCTGCTAAAAACGGTGCGGCGCGCAAAATAGTGCGAGTGTGAACTGCACAAAACAGTGCGAGGCGCAAAATAGCGAGAGTGATAAACTGCACAAAACAGTGCGACGCGCAATGTAGTGTGACTGACAAACTGGAAAAAACAGTGCGACGCCCAAAACAGCGAGAGTAATTAACTGTAAAAAACAGTGCGACACGCAAAATAGTGCGAGTGTGAACTGCACAAAACAGTGCGACGCGTAAAATAACGAGAGTGATAAACTGCACAAAACAGTGCAATGCGCAAAATAGCGCGAGTGTGAACTGCACAAACTAGTGCGACGCGCAAAATAGCGCGAGTGATAAACTGTAAAAAATAGTGCGACGCGCGAAATGGCGCGAGTGTGAACTGCACAAAACAGTGCGACGCGCAAAATAGCGCCAGTGATAAACTGCACAAAACATTGTGACACGCAAAATAATGCGAGTGTGAACTGCACAAAACAGTGCGACGCGCAAAATAGCGCGAGTGATAAACTGCACAAAACTGTACGACGCGCAAAATAGCACGACTGATAAACTGTAAAAAATAGTGCGACGCCCAAAATAGCGCGAGTGATAAACTTTAAAAAACAGTGTGATGCGCAAAACAGCGCCAGTGATAAACTGCCCAAAACAGTGCGACGCGCAAAATAGCCCGAGTGATAAACTGTAAAAAACAATGCCACGCGCAAAATAGCGTGATTGTGAACTGCACAAAACAGTGCGACGCGCAAAATAGCGCGAGTGATAAACTGTAAAAAAGTGCGCGACGCGCAAAATAGCGCGAGTGTGAACTGCACAAAACAATGTGACGCACAAAATAGCGCGAGTGATAAACTGCACAAAACATTGCGACGCGCAAAATAGCGCGAGTGATAAACTGTTAAAAACAGTGCGACGCGCAAAATAGCGCGAGTGTGAATTGCCCAAAACAGTGTGACGCGCAAAATAGCGAGAGTGATAAACTGCACAAAACAGTGCGACGCGCAAAATAGCGCGAGTGATAAACTGTAAAAACCAGTGCGATGCCCAAAATAGCGCGAGTGATAAACTATAAAAAACAGTGCGACGCGCCAAATAGCGCGAGTGTGAACTGCACAAAACAGTACAACGCCCAAAATAGCGCGAGTGATAAACTGCACAAAACATTGCGACGCACAAAATAGCGCAAGTGATAAACTGTTAAAAATGGTGCGACGCGCAAAATAGCGCGATTGTGAACTGCACAAGACAGTGTGACGCGCAAAATAGCGAGAGTGATAAACTGGACAACACAGTGCGACGCGTAAAATGGCGCGAGTGATAAACTGTAAAAAACAGTGCGACGCCCAAAATAGCGCGAGTGATAAACTGTAAAAAATAGTGCGACGCGCAAAATAGCGTGAGTGATAAATGGTAAAAAAACAGTGCAACGAGCAAAATAGCACGAGTGTGAACTACACAAAACAGTGCGACACGCAAAATAGCGGGAGTGATAAACTGCACAAAACATTGCAACACGCAAAATAGCGCGAGTGATAAACTGTAAAAAATTGTAAAAAACAATGCCACGCGCAAAATAGCTAGAGTGATAAATTGTAAAAAACAGTGCCACGCGCAAAATAGCTCGAGTGTGAACTGCACAAAATAGTGCGACGCGAAAAATAGCGCGAGTGATAAACTGCACAGAACAATGTGACGCACAAAATAGCGTGAGTGATAATTGGTAAAAAACAGTGCAACGAGCAAAATAGCACGAGTGTGAACTGCACAAAACAGTGCGACACGCAAAATAGCGGGAGTGATAAACTGCACAAAACATTGCGACGCGCAAAACAGCGGGAGTGATAAGCTGCTAAAAACGGTGCGGCGCGCAAAATAGTGCGGGTGTGAACTGCACAAAACCGTGCGAGGCGCAAAACAGCGAGAGAGATAAACTGCACAAAACTGTACGCCGCGCAAAATAGCACGATTGATAAACTGTAAAAAACAGTGCGACGCCCAAAATAGCGCGAGTGATAAACTTTAAAAAACAGTGCGACGCGCAAAATAGCGCGAGTGATAAACTGCACAAAACATTGCGACGCGCAAAATAGCGCGAGTGATAAACTGTTAAAAAGAGTGCGACGCGCAAAATAGCGCGAGTGTAAACTGCACAAAACAGTGCGATGCGCAAAATAGCGCGAGTGATAAACTGCACAAAACAGTGCGACGCGCAAAATAGCCCGAGTGATAAACTGTAAAAAATAGTGCCACAAGCAAAATAGCGCTAGTGTGAACTGCACAAAACAGTGCGACGCGCAAAATAGCGCGAGTGATAAACTGTAAAAAAGAGTGCGACGCGCAAAATAGCGCGAGTGTGAACTGCACAAAACAGTGCGACGCGCAAAATAGCGCGAGTGATAAACTGCACAAAACATTGCGACGCGCAAAATAGCGCGAGTGATAAACTGTTAAGAACAGTGTGACGCGCAAAATAGCGCGAGTGTGAACTGCACAAAACAGTGCGACGCGCAAAATAGCGAGAGTGATAAATTGCACAAAACTGTGCGACGTGCAAAATAGCGCGAGTGATATACTGTAAAGAACAGTGCGACGCCAAAAATAGCGCGAGTGATAAACTATAAAAAACAGTGCGACACGCAAAATAGCGCGAGTGTGAACTGCATATAACTGTGCGACGCGCAAAATAGCGCGAGTGATAAACTGCACAAAACAGTGCAACGTGCAAAATAGCGCGAGTGTGAACTGCACAAAACAGTGCGACACGTAAAATAGCGCGAGTGATAAATTGTAAAAAATAGTGCGACGCGCAAAATAGCGCGAGTGTGAACTGCACGAAACAGTACACCGCGAAAAATAGCGCGAGTGATAAACTGCACCAAATATTGCGACGCGCAAAATAGCGCGAGTGTGAACTGCACAAGACAGTGCGACGCGCAAAATAGCGAGAGTGATAAACTGTACAACACAGTGCAACGCGCAAAATGGCGCGAGTGATAAACTGTAAAAATCAGTGGGACGCCCAAAATAGCGCGAGTGATAAACTGTAAAAAACAGTGCGTCGCGCAAAATAGTGAGAGTGTGAACTGCACATAACTGTGCGACGCGCAAAATAGCGCGAGTGATAAACTGCACAAAACAGTGCAACGCGCAAAATAGCGCGAGCGTGAACTGCACCAAACTGTGCGACGCGCAAAATAGCACGAGTAATAAACTGTAAAAAATAGTGCGATGCACAAAATAGCGCGAGTGTGAACTGGACAAACAGTGCGACGCGCAAAATAGCGCGAGTGATGAACTGTTAAAAACAGTGCCATACGCAAAACAGCGCGACTGTACACTACACAAAACAGTGCGATGCGCAAAATAGTGTGAGTGATAAACTGCACAAAACTGTGCCACGCGCAAAATAGCCCGAGGGATAAACTGTAAAAACCAGTGCCACGCGCAAAATAGCTCAAGTGTGAACTACACAAAGCAGTGCGACGCGCAAAATAGCACGAGTGATAAACTGCACAAAACAGTGCGACGCGCAAAATTGCGCGAGTGATAAGCTGCTAAAAACGTTGCGGCGCGCAAAATAGTGCGAGTGTGAACTGCACAAAACAGTGCGAGGCGCAAAATAGCGAGAGTGATAAACTGCACAAAACAGTGCGACGCGCAATGTAGTGTGACTGATAAACTGGAAAAAACAGTGCGACGCCCAAAACAGCGAGAGTAATTAACTGTAAAAAACAGTGCGACACGCAAAATAGCGCGAGTGTGAACTGCACAAAACAGTGCGACGCGTAAAATAGCGAGAGTGATAAACTGCACAAAACAGTGCAATGCGCAAAATAGCGCGAGTGTGAACTGCACAAACTAGTGCGACGGGCAAAATAGCGCGAGTGATAAACTGTAAAAAATAGTGCGACGCGCGAAATGGCGCGAGTGTGAACTGCACAAAACAGTGCGACGCGCAAAATAGCGCCAGTGATAAACTGCACAAAACAATGTGACACGCAAAATAATGCGAGTGTGAACTGCACAAAACAGTGCGACGCGCAAAATAGCGCGAGTGATAAACTGCACAAAACTGTACGACGCGCAAAATAGCGCGACTGATAAACTGTAAAAAATAGTGCGACGCCCAAAATAGCGCGAGTGATAAACTTTAAAAAACAGTGCGACGCGCAAAATAGCGCGAGTGATAAACTGCACAAAACATTGCGACGCGCAAAATAGCGCGAGTGATAAACTGTTAAAAACAGTGCGACGCGCAAAATACCGCGAGTGTAAACTGCACAAAACAGTGCGATGCGCAAAATAGCGCGAGTGATAAACTGCACAAAACAGTACGACGCGCAAAATAGCCGAGTGATAAACTGTAAAAAACGGTGCCACGCGCAAAATAGCTCAAGTGTGAACTGCACAAAACAGTGCGACGCGCAAAATAGCGCGAGTGATAAACTGCACAGAACAATGTGACGCACAAAATAGCGTGAGTGATAAATGGTAAAAAACAGTGCAACGAGCAAAATAGCATGAGTGTGAACAGCAAAAAACAGTGCGACACGCAAAATAGCGGCAGTGATAAACTGCACAAAACATTGCGACGCGCAAAATAGCGCGAGTGATAAGCTGCTAAAAACAGTGCGGCGCGCAAAATAGTCCGAGTGCGAACTGCACAAAACAGTACGAGGCGCAAAATAGCGAGAGTGATAAACTGCACAAAATAGTACGACGTGCAAAGTAGCGCGAGTGATAAACTGGAAAAAATAGTACGACGCCCAAAACAGCGCGAGTGATAAACTGTAAAAAACAGTGCGACGCGCAAAATAGCACGAGTGTGAGCTGCACAAAACAGTGCGACGCGTAAAATAGCGAGAGTGATAAACTGCACAAAACAGTGCAACGCGCAAAATAGCGCGAGTGTGAACTGCGCAAACCAGTGCGACGCGCAAAATAGCGCGAGTGATAAACTGCACAAAACAGTGCGACACGCAAAATAGCGTGAGTGATAAACTGCACAAAACATTGCGACGCGCAAAATAGCGCGAGTGATAAGCTGCTAAAAACGGTGCGGCGTGCAAAATAGTGCGAGTGTGAACTGCACAAAATAGTGCGAGACGCAAAATTGCGAGAGTGATAAACTGCGCAAAACTGTACGCCGCGCAAAATAGCGCGACTGATAAACTGTAAAAAACAGTGCGACGCCCAAAATAGCGCGAGTGATAAACTTTAAAAAACAGTGCGACGCGCAAAATAGCGCGAGTGATAAACTGCACAAAACATTGCGACGCGCAAAATAGCGCGAGTGATAAACTGTTAAAAAGAGTGCGACGCGCAAAATAGCGCGAGTGTAAACTGCACAAAACAGTGCGATGCGCAAAATACCGCGAGTGATAAACTGCACAAAACAGTGCGACGCGCAAAATAGCCCGAGTGATAAACTGTAAAAAACAATGCCACGAGCAAAATAGCGCTAGTGTGAACTGCACAAAACAGTAGACGCGCAAAATCGCGCGAGTGATAAACTGTAAAAAAGAGTGCGACGCGCAAAATAGCGCGAGTGTGAACTGCACAAAACTGTGCGACGCGCAAAATAGCGCGAGTGATAAACTGTTAGAAACAGTGCGACGCGCAAAATAGCGCGAGTGTGAACTGCACAAAATAGTGCGACGCGCAAAATAGCGAGAGTGATAAACTGCACAAAACAGTGCGACGCACAGAATTGCGCGAGTGATAAACTTTAAAAAAAAGTGCGACGCACAAAATAGCGCGAGTGATAAACTATAAAAAACAGTGCGACGCGCAAAATAGCACGAGTGGGACCTGCACATAACTGTGCGACGCGCAAAATAGCGCGAGTGATAAACTGCACAAAACATTGCGACGCGCAAAATAGCGCGAGTGTAAACTGCAGAAAACAGTGCGACGCGCAAAATAGCGCGAGTGATCAACTGTACAAAACAGTGCGACGTGCAAAATAGCGCGAGTGATAAACTGTTAAAAACAGTGCGACGCGCAAAATAGCGCGAGTGTGAACTGCACAAAACAGTGCGACGCGCAAAATAGCGCGAGTGATAAACTGTTAAAAATAGTGCGACGCGCAAAATAGCGCGAGTGTGAACTGCACATAACTGTGCGACGCGCAAAATAGAGCGAGTGATAAACTGCACAAAACAGTGCAACGCGCAAAATAGCGCGAGTGTCAACTGCACAAAACAGTGCCACCCGCAAAATAGCGCGAGTGATAAACTGTAAAAAACAGTGCGACGGGAAAAATTGCGCGAGTGCGAACTGCACAAAACAGTGCGACACGCAAAATAGCGCAAGTGATAAACTGTAAAAAACAGTGCGACGCGCAAAATAGCGTGAGTGGGAACTGCACAAAACAGTGCGGCGCGCAAAATAGCGCGAGTGATAAACTGCACAAAACATTGCGACGCGCAAAATAGCGCTAGTGATAAACTGTTAAAAACAGTGCGACGCGCAAAATAGCAGTAGTGTGAACTGCATAAAACAGTGCGACGCGCAAAATAGCTCGAGTAATAAACTGCACAAAGCGTTGCGACGCGCAAAATAGCGCGAGTGATAAACTGTTAAAAGCAGTGCGACGCACAAAATAGTGCGAGTGTGAACTGCCCAAAACAGTGCGACACGCAAAATAGCGATAGTGATAAACCGCACAAAACAGTGCGACGCGCAAAATAGTGCGAGTGTGAACTGCACAAAACAGTACGACGCGCAAAATAGCGTGAGTGATAAACTCTTAAAAACAGTGCGATGTGCAAAATAGCGCAAGTGTGAACTGCGCAAAACAGAGCGACGCGCAAAATAGCGAGAGTGATAAACTGCACAAAACAGTGCGATGCGCGAAATAGCGCGAGTGATAAACTGTAAAAAACAGTGCGACGCCCAAAATAGCGCGAGTGATAAACTGTGAAAAACAGTGCGACGCGGAAATTAGCGCGACTGTGAACTGCACAAAAAAGTGCGACGCGCAAAATAGCGTGAATGATAAATGGTAAAAAACAGTGCAACGAGCAAAAGCACACGAGTGTGAACTGGACAAAACAGTGCGACGCGCAAAATAGCGCAAGTGATAAACTGCACAAAACAGCGCGATGCGCAATATAGCGTGAGTGATAAATGGTAAAAAATAGTGCAACGAGAAAAATAGCACGAGTGTGAACTGCACAAAACAGTGCGATGCGCAAAACAGCGCGAGTGATAAACTGCACAAAAGATTGCGACGCACAAAATAGCGCGAGTGATAAGCTGTTACAAATAGTGCGATGCGCAAAATAGTGCGAGTGTGAACTGCACAAAACAGTGCGACGCGCAAAATAGCGAGAGTGATAAACTGCACAAAATAGTGCGACGCGCAAAATAGCACGAGTGATAAACTGGAAAAACAGTGCGACGCCCAAAATAGCGCGAGTGTTAAACTGTAAAAAATGTGCGACGCGGAAATTAGCGCGAGTGTGAACTGCACAAAAAAGTACGACGCGCAAAATAGCGTGAGTGATAAATGGTAAAAAATAGTGCAACGAGCAAAATCGCACGAGTGTGAACTACACAAAACAGTGCGACGCGCCAAACAGCGCGAGTGATAAACTGCACAAAACATTGCGACGCGCAAAATAGCGCGAGTGACAAACTGTTAAAAATAGTGCGACGCGCAAAATAGCGCGAGTGTGAACTGCACAAAACAGTGCGTCGCGCAAAATAGCGATAGTGATAAACTGTTAAAAACAGTGCGACGCGCAAAATAGTGCGAGTGTGAACTGCACAAAACAGTACGACGCGCAAAATAGCGTGAGTGATAAACTATTAGAAACAGTGCGACGTGCAAAATAGCGCAAGTGTGAACTGCGCAAAATAGAGCGACGCGCAAAATAGCGAGAGTGATAAACTGCACAAAACAGTGCGATGCGCAAAATAGCGCGAGTGATAAACTGTAAAAAACAGTGCGACGCCCAAAATAGCGCAAGTGATAAACTGTGAAAAACTGTGCGACGCGGAAATTAGCGCGACTGTGAACTGCACAAAAAAGTACGACGCGCAAAATAGCGTGAATGATAAATGGTAAAAAACAGTGCAACGAGCAAAAACGCACGAGTGTGAACTCGACAAAACAGTGCGACGCGCAAAATAGCACGAGTGATAAACTGCACAAAACAGTGCGACGCGCAAAATAGACGAGTGATATACTTTAAAAAACAATGCGACGCGCAAAATAGCGCGAGTGATAAACTGTTAAAAATAGTGCGACACGTAAAATAGCGTGATTGTGAATTTCACAAAACAGTGCAACGCGCAAAATAGCGAGAGTGATAAACTGTATAAAACAGTGCGACGCGCAAAATAGCGCGAGTGATAAACTGGAAAAAACAGTGCGACGCCCAAAATAGCGCGACTGATAAATTGTTGAAAACAGTGCGACGCACAAAATAGCGCGAGTGTGAACTGCACAAAACAATGCGACGTGCAAAATAGCGCAAGTGATAAGCTGCGCAAAACAGTGCAACGCGCAAAATAGCGAGAGTGATAAATTGTATAAAACAGTGCGACGCGCAAAATAGCGCGAGTGATAAACTGGAAAAAACAGTGCGACGCCCAAAATAGCGCGACTGATAAATTGTTGAAAACAGTGCGACGCACAAAATAGCGCGACTGTGAACAGCACAAAACAGTGCGATATGCAAAATAGAATGAGTAAGAAACTGTAAAAAGCAGTGCCATGCGCAAAATAGCGCGAGTGTGAACTGCACAAAATAGTGCGACGCGCAAAATAGCTCGAGTGTTAAACTGCACAAAGTGATGCGACGCGTAAAATAGCGCGAGTCATAAACTGCACAAAATAGTGCAACACGAAAAATAGCGCGAGTGTGAACTGCGCAAAATAGTGCGACGCGCAAAATAGCGAGAGTGATAAACCGCAGAAAACAGTGCGACGCGCAAAATAGTGCGAGTGTGAAGTGCACAAAACAGTGCGACGCGCAAAATAGCGCGAGTGTGAACTGCACAAAACAGTGCGACGCGCAAAATAGCGAGAGTGATAAACTGCACAAAACAGTGCGACGGGCAAAATATCGCGAGTGATAAACTGTAAAAAATAGTGCGACGCCCAAAATAGCGCGATTGATAAACTATAAAAAACAGTGCGACGCGCAAAATAGCGCGAGTGATAAACTGCACAAAACAGTGTAACGCGCAAAATAGCGCGAGTGTGAACTGCACAAAACAGTGCGACGTGCAAAATAACGCAAGTGATAAACTATAAAAAACAGTGCGACGCGCAAAATAGCGTCAGTGTGAACTGCACAAAACAGTGCGACGCGCAAAATAGCGCGAGGTGATAAACTACACAAAACAGTGCAACGTGCAAAATAGCGCGAATGTGAACTGCACAAAACTGTGCAACGCGCAAAATAGGGCGAATGTGAACTGCACAAAACTGTGCGACGCGTAAAATAGCGCAAGTGATAAACTGCACAAAACAGTGCGACGCGCAAAATAGCGTGAGTGATAAATGGTAAAAAACAGTGCAACGAGAAAAATAGCACGAGTGTGAACTGCACAAAACAGTGCGACGCACAAAACATCGCGAGTGATAAACTGCACAAAACATTGCGACGCGCAAAAGAGCGCGAGTGATAAACTGTTAAAAATAGTGCGACGCGTAAAATAGCGTGAGTGTGAACTGCACAAAACAGTGCGACGCGCAAAATAGCGAGAGTGATAAACTGCATAAAACAGTGCGACGCGCAAAATAGCGCGAGTGATAAACTGTAAAAAACAATGCGACGCCCAAAATAGCACGAGTGATAAACTATAAAAAATAGTGCGACGCGCAAAATAGCGCGAATGTGAACTGCACGTAACTGTGCGACGCGTAAAATAGCGAGAGTGTGAACTGCACAAAACAGTGTAACGCGCAAAATAGCGAGAGTGATAAACTGCACAAAACAGTGCGACGGGCAAAATATCGCGAGTGATAAACTGTAAAAAATAGTGCGACGCCCAAAATAGCGCGATTAATAAACTATAAAAAACAGTGCGACGCGCAAAATAGCGCGAGTGATAAACTGCACAAAACAGTGTAACGCGCAAAATAGCGCGAGTGTGAACTGCACAAAACAGTGCGACGCGCAAAATAACGCAAGTGATAAACTATAAAAACAATGCGACGCGCAAAATAGCGCGAATGTGAACTGCACGAAACTGTGCGACGCGTAAAATAGCGTGAGTGTGAACTGCACAAAACAGTGCGACGTGCAAAATAGCGAGAGTGATAAACTGCATAAAACAGTGCGACGCGCAAAATAGCGCGAGTGATAAACTGTAAAAAATAGTGCGACGCCCAAAATAGCACGAGTGATAAACTATAAAAAACAGTGCAACGCGCAAAATAGCGCGAATATGAACTGGACGAAACTGTGCGACGCGTAAAATAGCGCAAGTGATAAACTACACAAAACAGTGCGACGCGCAAAATAGCGTGAGTGATAAATGGCAAAAAGCAGTGCAACGAGAAAAATAGCACGAATGTGAACTGCACAAAACAGTGCGACGCGCAAAACAGCGCGAGTGATAAACTGCACAAAACATTGCGACGCACAAAATAGCGCGAGTGATAAGCTGTTACAAATAGTGCGACGCGCAAAATAGTGCGAGTGTGAACTGCACAAAACAGTGCGACGCGCAAAATAGCGAGAGTGATAAACTGCACAAAACAGTGCGACGCGCAAAATAGTGCGTGCGAACTACACAAAACAGTGTGACGCACAAAATAGCGCGAGTGATAAACTACACAAAACAGTGCGACGCGCAAAACATCGCGAGTGATAAACTGCACAAAACAGTGCGACACGCAAAATAGCGTGAGTGATAAACTACACAAAACATTGGGACGCGCGAAATAGCGCGAGTGATATGCTGCTAAAAACGGTGCGGCGCGCAAAATAGTGCGAGTGTGAACTGAACAAAACAGTGCGAGGCGCAAAATAGCGAGAGAGATAAACTGCACAAAACTGTACGCCGCGCAAAATAGCACGATTGATAAACTGTAAAAAACAGTGCGACGCCCAAAATAGCGCGAGTGATAAACTTTAAAAAACAGTGCGACGCGCAAAATAGCGCGAGTGATAAACTGCACAAAACATTGCGACGCGCAAAATAGCGCGAGTGATAAACTGTTAAAAAGAGTGCGACGCGCAAAATAGCGCGAGTGTAAACTGCACAAAACAGTGCGATGCGCAAAATAGCGCGAGTGATAAACTGCACAAAACAGTGCGACGCGCAAAATAGCCCGAGTGATAAACTGTAAAAAACAGTGCCACGAGCAAAATAGCGCTACTGTGAACTGCACAAAACAGTGCGACGCGCAAAATAGCGCGAGTGATAAACTGTAAAAAAGAGTGCGACGCGCAAAGTAGCGCGAGTGTGAACGGCACAAAACAGTGCGACGCGCAAAATAGCGCGAGTGATAAACTGCACAAAACATTGCGACGCGCAAAATAGCGCGAGTGATAAACTGTTAAAAACAGTGCGACGCGCAAAATAGCGCGAGTGTGAACTGCACAAAACAGTGCGACGCGCAAAATAGCGAGAGTGATAAATTGCACAAAACTGTGCGCCGTGCAAAATAGCGCGAGTGATATACTGTAAAGAACAGTGCGACGCCAAAAATAGCGCGAGTGATAACTTATAAAAAACAGTGTGACACGCAAAATAGCGCGAGTGTGAACTGCATATAACTGTGCGACGCGCAAAATTGCGCGAGTGATAAACTGCACAAAACAGTGCAACGTGCAAAATAGCGCGAGTGTGAACTGCACAAAACAGTGCGACACGCAAAATAGCGCGAGTGATAAACTGTAAAAAATAGTGCGACGCGCAAAATAGCGCGAGTGTGAACTGCACAAAACAGTACAACGCGAAAAATAGCGCGAGTGATAAACTGCACCAAATATTGCGACGCGCAAAATAGCGCGAGTGTGAACTGCACAAGACAGTGCGACGCGCAAAATAGCGAGAGTGATAAACTGAACAACACAGTGCGACGCGCAAAATGGCGTGAGTGATAAACTGTAAAAAACAGTGGGACGCCCAAAATAGCGCGAATGATAAACTGTAAAAAACAGTGCGTCGCGCAAAATAGCGAGAGTGTGAACTGCACATAACTGTGCGACGCGCAAAATAGCGCGAGTGATAAACTACACAAAACAGTGCAACGCGCAAAATAGCGCGAGCGTGAACTGCACCAAACTGTGCGACGCGCAAAATAGCACGAGTAATAAACTGTAAAAAATAGTGCGATGCACAAAATAGCGCGAGTGTGAACTGGACAAACAGTGCGACGCGCAAAATAGCGCGAGTGATAAACTGTTAAAAACAGTGCCATACGCAAAACAGCGCGACTGTACACTACACAAAACAGTGCGATGCGCAAAATAGTGTGAGTGATAAACTGCACAAAACTGTGCCACGCGCAAAATAGCCCGAGGGATAAACTGTAAAAACCAGTGCCACGCGCAAAATAGCTCAAGTGTGAACTGCACAAAGCAGTGCGACGTGCAAAATAGCGAGAGTGATAAACTGCACAAAACAGTGCGACGCGCAATGTAGTGTGACTGATAAACTGGAAAAAACAGTGCGACGCCCAAAACAGCGAGAGTAATTAACTGTAAAAAACAGTGCGACATGCAAAATAGCGCGAGTGTGAACTGCACAAACTAGTGCGACGCGCAAAATAGCGCGAGTGATAAACTGTAAAAAATAGTGCGACGCGCGAAATGGCGCGAGTGTGAACTGCACAAAACAGTGCGACGCGCAAAATAGCGCCAGTGATAAACTGCACAAAACATTGTGACATGCAAAATAATGCGAGTGTGAACTGCACAAAACAGTGCGACGTGCAAAATAGCGCGAGTGATAAACTGCACAAAACTGTACGACGCGCAAAATAGCGCGACTGATAAACTGTAAAAAATAGTGCGACGCCCAAAATAGCGCGAGTGATAAACTTTAAAAAACAGTGCGACGCGCAAAATAGCGCGAGTGATAAACTGCACAAAACATTGCGACGCGCAAAATAGCGCGAGTGATAAACTGTTAAAAACAGTGCGACGCGCCAAATACCGCGAGTGTAAACTGCACAAAACAGTGCGATGCGCAAAATAGTGCGAGTGATAAACTGCACAAAACAGTACGACGCGCAAAATAGCCGAGTGATAAACTGTAAAAAACGGTGCCACGCGCAAAATAGCTCAAGTGTGAACTGCACAAAACAGTGCGACGCGCAAAATAGCGCGAGTGATAAACTGCACAGAACAATGTGACGCACAAAATAGCGTGAGTGATAAATGGTAAAAAACAGTGCAACGAGCAAAATAGCACGAGTGTGAACAGCAAAAAACAGTGCGACACACAAAATAGCGGGAGTGATAAACTGCACAAAACATTGCGACGCGCAAAATAGCGCGAGTGATAAGCTGCTAAAAACGGTGCGGCGCGCAAAATAGTCCGAGTGTGAACTGCACAAAACAGTACCAGGCGCAAAATAGCGAGAGTGATAAACTGCACAAAATAGTGCGACGTGCAAAGTAGCGCGAGTGATAAACTGGAAAAAATAGTACGACGCCCAAAACAGCGCGAGTGATAAACTGTAAAAAACAGTGCGACGCGCAAAATAGCACGAGTGTGAGCTGCACAAAACAGTGCGACGCGTAAAATAGCGAGAGTGATAAACTGCACAAAACAGTGCAACGCGCAAAATAGCGCGAGTGTGAACTGCGCAAACCAGTGCGACGCGCAAAATAGCGCGAGTGATAAACTGCACAAAACAGTGCGACACGCAAAATAACGTGAGTGATAAACTGCACAAAACATTGGGACGCGCAAAATAGCGCGAGTGATAAGCTGCTAAAAACGGTGCGGCGTGCAAAATAGTGCGAGTGTGAACTGCACAAAATAGTGCGAGACGCAAAATTGCGAGAGTGATAAACTGCACAAAACTGTACGCCACGCAAAATAGCGCGACTGATAAACTGTAAAAAACAGTGCGACGCCCAAAATAGCGCGAGTGATAAACTTTAAAAAACAGTGCGACGCGCAAAATAGCGCGAGTGATAAACTGCACAAAACATTGCGACGCGCAAAATAGCGCGAGTGATAAACTGTTAAAAAGAGTGCGACGCGCAAAATAGCGCGAGTGTAAACTGCACAAAACAGTGCGATGCGCAAAATACCGCGAGTGATAAACTGCACAAAACAGTGCGACGCGCAAAATAGCCCGAGTGATAAACTGTAAAAAACAGTGCCACGAGCAAAATAGCACTAGTGTGAACTGCACAAAACAGTAGACGCGCAAAATAGCGCGAGTGATAAACTGTAAAAAAGAGTGCGACGCGCAAAATAGCGCGAGTGTGAACTGCACAAAACTGTGCGACGCGCAAAATAGCGCGAGTGATAAACTGTTAGAAACAGTGTGACGCGCAAAATAGAGCGAGTGTGAACTGTACAAAATAGTGCGACGCGCAAAATAGCGAGAGTGATAAACTGCACAAAACAGTGCGACGCACAGAATTGCGCGAGTGATAAACTTTAAAAAAAAGTGCGACGCACAAAATAGCGCGAGTGATAAACTATAAAAAATAGTGCGACGCGCAAAATAGCACGAGTGGGACCTGCACATAACTGTGCGATGCGCAAAATAGCGCGAGTGATAAACTGCACAAAACATTGCGACACGCAAAATAGCGCGAGTGTAAACTGCATAAAACAGTGCGACGCGCAAAATAGCGCGAGTGATCAACTGCACAAAACAGTGCGACGTGCAAAATAGCGCGAGTGATAAACTGTTAAAAACAGTGCGACGCGCAAAATAGCGCGAGTGTGAACTGCACAAAACAGTGCGACGCGCAAAATAGCGCGAGTGATAAACTGTTAAAAATAGTGCGACGCGCAAAATAGCGCGAGTGTGAACTGCACATAACTGTGCGACGCGCAAAATAGAGCGAGTGATAAACTGCACAAAACAGTGCAACGCGCAAAATAGCGCGAGTGATCAACTGCACAAAACAGTGCGACGTGCAAAATAGCGCGAGTGATAAACTGTTAAAAATAGTGCGACGCGCAAAATAGCGCGAGTGTGAACTGCACAAAACAGTGCGACGCGCAAAATAGCGCGAGTGATAAACTGTTAAAAATAGTGCGACGCGCAAAATAGCGCGAGTGTGAACTGCACATAACTGTGCGACGCGCAAAATAGAGCGAGTGATAAACTGCACAAAACAGTGCAACGCACAAAATAGCGCGAGTGTGAACTGCACAAAACATGCGACCCGCAAAATAGCGCGAGTGATAAACTGTAAAAAACAGTGCGATGCGCAAAATTGCGCGAGTGTGAACTGCACAAAACACTGCGACACGCAAAATAGCGCAAGTGATAAACTGTAAAAAACAGTGCGACGCGCAAAATAGCGTGAGTGGGAACTGCACAAAACAGTGCGGCGCGCAAAATAGCGCGAGTGATAAACTGCACAAAACATTGCGACGCGCAAAATAGCGCTAGTGATAAACTGTTAAAAACAGTGCGACGCGCAAAATAGCGGTAGTGTGAACTGCATAAAACAGTGCGACGCGCAAAATAGCTCGAGTAATAAACTGCACAAAGCGTTGCGACGCGCAAAATAGCGCGAGTGATAAACTGTTAAAAGCAGTGCGACGCGCAAAATAGTGCGAGTGTGAACTGCACAAAACAGTACGACGCGCAAAATAGCGTGAGTGATAAACTCTTAAAAACAGTGCGACGTGCAAAATAGCGCAAGTGTGAACTGTGCAAAACAGAGCGACGCGCAAAATAGCGAGAGTGATAAACTGCACAAAACAGTGCGACGCCCAAAATAGCGCGAGTGATAAACTGTGAAAAACAGTGCGACGCGGAAATTAGCGCGACTGTGAACTGCACAAAAAAGTGCGACGCGCAAAATAGCGTGAATGATAAATGGTAAAAAACAGTGCAACGAGCAAAAGCACACGAGTGTGAACTGGACAAAACAGTGCGACGCGCAAAATAGCGCAAGTGATAAACTGCACAAAACAGTGCGATGCGCAATATAGCGTGAGTGATAAATGGTAAAAAATAGTGCAACGAGAAAAATAGCACGAGTGTGAACTGCCCAAAACAGTGCGATGCGCAAAACAGCGCGAGTGATAAACTGCACAAAAGATTGCGACGCACAAAATAGCGCGAGTGATAAGCTGTTACAAATAGTGCGATGCGCAAAATAGTGCGAGTGTGAACTGCACAAAACAGTGCGACGCGCAAAATAGCGAGAGTGATAAACTGCACAAAATAGTGCGACGCGCAAAATAGCGCGAGTGATAAACTGGAAAAACAGTGCGACGCCCAAAATAGCGCGAGTGTTAAACTGTAAAAAAAAGTGCGACGCGGAAATTAGCGCGAGTGTGAACTGCACAAAAAAGTACGACGCGCAAAATATTGTGAGTGATAAATGGTAAAAAATAGTGCAATGAGCAAAATCGCATGAGTGTGAACTGCACAAAACGGTGCGACGCGCCAAACAGCGCGAGTGATAAACTGCACAAAACATTGCGACGCGCAAAATAGCGCGAGTGACAAACTGTTAAAAACAGTGCGACGCGCAAAATAGCGCGAGTGTGAACTGCACAAAACAGTGCGACGCGCAAAATAGCGATAGTGATAAACTGTTAAAAACAGTGCGACGCGCAAAATAGTGCGAGTGTGAACTGCACAAAACAGTACGACGCGCAAAATAGCGTGAGTGATAAACTATTAGAAACAGTGCGACGTGCAAAATAGCGCAAGTGTGAACTGCGCAAAACAGAGCGACGCGCAAAATAGCGAGAGTGATAAACTGCACAAAACAGTGCGATGCGCAAAATAGCGCGAGTGATAAACTGTAAAAAACAGTGCGACGCCCAAAATAGCACGAGTGATAAACTGTGAAAAACTGTGCGACGCGGAAATTAGCGCGACTGTGACCTGCACAAAAAAGTGCGACGCGCAAAATAGCGTGAATGATAAATGGTAAAAAACAGTGCAACGAGCAAAAACACACGAGTGTGAACTGGACAAAACAGTGCGACGCGCAAAATAGCACGAGTGATAAACTGCACAAAACAGTGCGACGCGCAAAATAGACGAGTGATATACTTTAAAAAACAATGCGACGCGCAAAATAGCGCGAGTGATAAACTGTTAAAAATAGTGCGACACGTAAAATAGCGTGATTGTGAATTTCACAAAACAGTGCAACGCGCAAAATAGCGAGAGTGATAAACTGTATAAAACAGTGCGACGCGCAAAATAGCGCGAGTGATAAACTGGAAAAAACAGTGCGACGCCCAAAATAGCGCGACTGATAAATTGTTGAAAACAGTGCGACGCACAAAATAGCGCGAGTGTGAACTGCACAAAACAATGCGGCGTGCAAAATAGCGCAAGTGATAAGCTGCGCAAAACAGTGCAACGCGCAAAATAGCGAGAGTGATAAATTGTATAAAACAGTGCGACGCGCAAAATAGCGCGAGTGATAAACTGGAAAAAACAGTGCGACGCCCAAAATAGCGCGACTGATAAATTGTTGAAAACAGTGCGACGCACAAAATAGCGCGACTGTGAACAGCACAAAACAGTGCGATATGCAAAATAGCATGAGTAAGAAACTGTAAAAAGCAGTGCCATGCGCAAAATAGCGCGAGTGTGAACTGCACAAAATAGTGCGACGCGCAAAATAGCTCGAGTGATAAACTGCACAAAGTGATGCGATGCGTAAAATAGCGCGAGTCATAAACTGCACAAAATAGTGCAACACGAAAAATAGCGCGAGTGTGAACTGCGCAAAATAGTGCGACGCGCAAAATAGCGAGAGTGATAAACCGCAGAAAACAGTGCGACGCGCAAAATAGTGCGAGTGTGAAGTGCACAAAACAGTGCGACGCGCAAAATAGCGCGAGTGTGAACTGCACAAAACAGTGCGACGCGCAAAATAGCGAGAGTGATAAACTGCACAAAACAGTGCGACGGGCAAAATATCGCGATTGATAAACTGTAAAAAATAGTGCGACGCCCAAAATAGCGCGATTGATAAACTATAAAAAACAGTGCGACGCGCAAAATAGCGCGAGTGATAAACTGCACAAAACAGTGTAACGCGCAAAATAGCGCGAGTGTGAACTGCACAAAACAGTGCGACGCGCAAAATAACGCAAGTGATAAACTATAAAAAACAGTGCGACGCGCAAAATAGCGTCAGTGTGAACTGCACAAAACAGTGTGACGCGCAAAATAGCGCGAGGTGATAAACTACACAAAACAGTGCAACGTGCAAAATAGCGCGAATGTGAATTGCACAAAACTGTGCAACGCGCAAAATAGGGCGAATGTGAACTGCACAAAACTGTGCGACGCGTAAAATAGCGCAAGTGATAAACTGCACAAAACAGTACGACGCGCAAAATAGCGTGAGTGATAAATGGTAAAAAACAGTGCAACGAGAAAAATAGCACGAGTGTGAACTGCACAAAACAGTGCGACGCGCAAAACATCGCGAGTGATAAACTGCACAAAACATTGCGACGCGCAAAAGAGCGCGAGTGATAAACTGTTAAAAACAGTGCGACGCGTAAAATAGCGTGAGTGTGAACTGCACAAAACAGTGCGATGCGCAAAATAGCGAGAGTGATAAACTGCATAAAACAGTGCGACGCGCAAAATAGCGCGAGTGATAAACTGTAAAAAACAGTGCGACGCCCAAAATAGCACGAGTGATAAACTATAAAAAATAGTGCGACGCGCAAAATAGCGCGAATGTGAACTGCACGTTACTGTGCGACGCGTAAAATAGCGAGAGTGTGAACTGCACCAAACAGTGCGACGCGCAAAATAGCGAGAGTGATAAACTGCACAAAATAGTGCGACGGGCAAAATATCGCGAGTGATAAACTGTAAAAAATAGTGCGACGCCCAAAATAGCGCGATTGATAAACTATAAAAAACAGTGCGACGCGCAAAATAGCGCGAGTGATAAACTGCACAAAACAGTGTAACGCGCAAAATAGCACGAGTGTGAACTGCACAAAACAGTGCGACGTGCAAAATAACGCAAGTGAACTATAAAAACAATGCGACGCGCAAAATAGCGCGAATGTGAACTGCACGAAACTGTGCGACGCGTAAAATAGCGTGAGTGTGAACTGCACAAAACAGTGCGACGTGCAAAATAGCGAGAGTGATAAACTGCATAAAACAGTGCGACGCGCAAAATAGCGCGAGTGATAAACTGTAAAAAATAGTGCGACGCCCAAAATAGCACGAGTGATAAACTATAAAAAATAGTGCAACGCGCAAAATAGCGCGAATATGAACTGCACGAAACTGTGCGACGCGTAAAATAGCGCAAGTGATAAACTGCACAAAACAGTGCGACGCGCAAAATAGCGTGAGTGATAAATGGCAAAAAGCAGTGCAACGAGAAAAATAGCACGAATGTGAACTGCACAAAACAGTGCGACGCGCAAAACAGCGCGAGTGATAAACTGCACAAAACATTGCGACGCACAAAATAGCGCGAGTGATAAGCTGTTACAAAGAGTGCGACGCGCAAAATAGTGCGAGTGTGAACTGCACAAAACAGTGCGACGCGCAAAATAGCGAGAGTGATAAACTGCACAAAATAGTGCGATGCGCAAAATAGCGCGAGTGATAAACTAGAAAAACAGTGCGACGCCCAAAATAGCGCGAGTGTTAAACTGTAAAAAAAAGTGCGACGCGGAAATTAGCGCGAGTGTGAACTGCACAAAAAAGTGCGACGCGCAAAATAGCGTGAGTGATAATAGGTAAAAAACAGTGCAACAAGCAAAATCGCACGAGCGTGAACTGCACAAAACTGTGCGACGCGCAAAACAGCGCGGGTGATAAACTGTATAAAACATTGCGACGCACAAAATAGCGTGGGTGATAAACTGTTAAAAACAGTGGGACGCGTAAAATAGGGTGAGTCTGAACTGCACAAAACAGTGCGGCGCACAAAATAGCAAGAGTGATAAACTGCAAAAAACAGTGCGACGCGCAAAATAGCGCGAGTGATAAACTGTAAAAAATAGTGCGACGCCCAAAATAGCGCGAGTGATAAACTATAAAAAACAGTGCGACGCGCAAAATAACGCAAGTGATAAACTGTAAAAAACAGTGCAACGCGCAAAATAGCGTCAGTGTGAACTGCACAAAACAGTGCGACGCGCAAAATAACGCAAGTGATAAACTGTAAAAAACAGTGCGACGCGCAAAATAGCGTCAGTGTGAACTGCACAAAACAGTGCGATGCGCAAAATAGCGAGAGTGATAAACTACACAAAACAGTGCAACGTGCAAAATAGCGCGAGTGTGAACTACACAAAACAGTGCAACGCGTAAAATAGCGCGAATGTGAACTGCACAAAACTGTGCGACGCGTAAAATAGCGCAAGTGATAAACTGCACAAAACAGTGCGACGCGCAAAATAGCGTGAGTGATAAATGGTAAAAAAACAGTGCAACGAGAAAAATAGCACGAATGTGAACTGCACAAAACAGTGCGACGCGCAAAACAGCGCGAGTGATAAACTGCACAAAACATTGCGACGCACAAAATAGTGCGACTGTGAACTGCACAAAACAGTGCGAAGCGCAAAATAGTGCGACTGTGAACTGCACAAAACCGTGCGACGCGCAAAATTACGAGAGTGATAAACTGCACAAAATAGTGCGACGCGCAAAATAGCGCGAGTGATAAACTGGAAAAAACAGTGCGACGTCCAAAATAGCGCGAGTGATGAACTGTAAAAAACAGTGCGACGCGGAAATTAGCGCGAGTGTGAACTGCACAAAAAACTGCGACGTGCAAAATAGCGTGAGTGATAAATGGTAAAAAACAGTGCAACGAGCAAAATCGCACGAGTGTAAACTACACAAAACTGTGTGACGCGCAAAATAACGGGAGTGATAAATTGTAAAAAACAGTGCGACCTGCAAAATAGTGCGAGTGATAAACTGCACAAAACAGTGCGACGCGCAAAATAGTGCGTGCGAACTACACAAAACAGTGTGACGCACAAAATAGCGCGAGTGATAAACTACACAAAACAGTGCGACGCGCAAAATAGCGCGAGTGATAAACTGTAAAAAACTGTGCAACGCCCAAAATAGCGCGAGTGATAAACTATAAAAAATAGTGCGAGGCGCAAAATAGCGCGAGTTTGAACTGCACATAACGGTGCGACGCGCAGAATAGTGCGAGTGGTAAACTGCACAAAACAATGTAATGCGCAAAATAGCGCGAGTGTGAACTGCACAAAACAGTGCGACGCGCTTGTGAACTGCACAAAAAAGTGCGACGCGCAAAATAGCGTGAGTGATAAATGGTAAAAAACAATGCAACGAGCAAAATCGCACGAGTGTGAACTGCACAAAACAGTGCGACGCGCAAAACAGCGCGAGTGATAAACTGCACAAAACATTGCGACGCGCAAAATAGCACGAGTGATAAACTGTTAAAAACAGTGCGACGCGTAAAATAGCGTGAGTGTGAACTGCATAAAACAGTGCGACGCGCAAAATAGCGAGAGTGATAAACTGCATAAAACGGTGCGACGTGCAAAATAGCGCGAGTGATAAACTGTAAAAAACAGTGCAACGCCCAAAATAGCGCGAGTGATAAACTATAAAAAACAGTGCGACGCGCAAAATAGCACGAGTTTGAACTGCACATAACGGTGCGACACGCAAAATAGCGCGTGTGATAAACTGCACAAAACAGTGTAACGCGCAAAATAGCGCGAGTGTGACATGCACAAAACAATGCGACGCGCAAAATAATGCATGTGATAAACTATAAAAATTGTGCGACGCGCAAAATAGCGTCAGTGTGAACTGCACAAAAAAGTGCGACGCGCAAACTAGTGTGAGTGATAAATGGTAAAAAACAGTGCAACGAGCAAAATCGCACGAGTGTGAACTGCACAAAACAGTGCGACGCACAAAACAGCGCGACGCACAAAACAGCGCGGGTGATAAACTGTATAAAACATTGCGACGCGCAAAATAGCGTGAGTGATAAACTGTTAAAAATAGTGGGACGCGTAAAATAGCGTGAGTCTGAACTGCACAAAACAGTGCGACGCGCAAAATAGCGAGAGTGATAAACTGCAAAAAACAGTGCGACGCGCAAAATAGCACGAGTGATAAACTGTAAAAAACAGTGTGACGCCCAAAATAGCGCGAGTTTGAACTGCACATAGCGGTGCGACGCGCAAAATGGCGCGAGTGATAAACTGCACAAAACAGTGTAACGCGCAAAATAGCGGGAGTGTGAACTGCACAAAACAGTGCGACGCGCAAAATAACGCAAGTGACAAACTGTAAAAAACAGTGCGACGTGCAAAATAGCGTCAGTGTGAACTGCACAAAACAGTGCGACGCGCAAAATAGCGAGAGTGTGAACTGCACAAAACAGTGCAACGCGCAAAATAGCGCGAATGTGAACTGCACAAAACTGTGCGACGCGTAAAATAGCGCAAGTGATAAACTGCACAAAACAGTGCGACGCGCAAAATAGCGTGAGTGATAAATGGTAAAAAACAGTGCAACGAGAAAAATAGCACGAATGTGAACTGCACAAAACAGTGCGACGCGCAAAACAACGCGAGTGATAAACTGCACAAAACATTGCGATGGACAAAACAGCGCGAGTGATAAACTGCACAAAACACTGCGACGCACAAAATAGCGCGAGTGATAAGCTGTTACAAATAGTGCGACGCGCAAAATAGTGCGACTGTGAACTGCACAAAACAGTGAGACGCGCAAAATAGCGAGAGTGATAAACTGCACAAAATAGTGCGACGCGCAAAATAGCGCGAGTGATAAACTGGAAAAAACAGTGCGACGCCCAAAACAGCGCGAGTGATAAACTGTAAAATACAGTGCGACGCGGAAATTAGCGCGAGTGTGAACTGCACAAAAAAGTGCGACGCGCAAAATAGCGTGAGTGATAAATGGTAAAAAACAGTGCAACGAGCAAAATCGCACGAGTGTGAACTGCACAAAACTGTGTGACGCGCAAAATAACGAGAGTGATAAATTGTAAAAAACAGTGCGACGTGCAAAATAGTGCGAGTGATAAACTGCACAAAACAGTGCGACACGCAAAATTGCGAGTGCGAACTACACAAAACAGTGTGACGCACAAAATAGCGCGAGTGATAAACTACACAAAACAGTGCGACGCGCAAAATAGCGCGAGTGATAAACAGTAAAAAACAGTGCAACGCCCAAAATAGCGCGAGTGATAAACTATAAAAAACAGTGCGAGGCGCAAAATAGCGCGAGTTTGAACTGCACATAACGGTGCGACGCGCAAAATAGCGCGAGTGATAAACTGCACAAAACAGTGTAACGCGCAAAATAGCGCGAGTGATAAACTTTAAAAAATAGTGCAACGCCCAAAATAGCGCGAGTGATAAACTGCACAAAACAGTGCAACGCACAAAATAGCGCGAGTGTGAACAGCACAAAACAGTGCGACGCGCAAAATAGCGCGAGTGATAAACATCACAAAACATTGCGACGTGCAAAATAGTGCGAGTGATAAACTATAAAAATAGTGCGACGCGCAAAATAGCGTCAGTGTGAACTGCACAAAAAAGTGCGACGCGCAAACTAGTGTGAGTGATAAATGGTAAAAAACAGTGCAACGAGCAAAATCGCACGAGTGTGAACTGCACAAAACAGTGCGACGCACAAAACAGCGCGACGCACAAAACAGCGCGGGTGATAAACTGTATAAAACATTGCGACGCGCAAAATAGCGTGAGTGATAAACTGTTAAAAATAGTGGGACGCGTAAAATAGCGTGAGTCTGAACTGCACAAAACAGTGCGACGCGCAAAATAGCGACAGTGATAAACTGCAAAAAACAGTGCGACGCGCAAAATAGCACGAGTGATAAACTGTAAAAAACAGTGTGACGCCCAAAATAGCGCGAGTTTGAACTGCACATAGCGGTGCGACGCGCAAAATGGCGCGAGTGATAAACTGCACAAAACAGTGTAACGCGCAAAATAGCGCGAGTGTGAACTGCACAAAACAGTGCGACGCGCAAAATAACGCAAGTGACAAACTGTAAAAAACAGTGCGACGTGCAAAATAGCGTCAGTGTGAACTGCACAAAACAGTGCGACGCGCAAAATAGCGAGAGTGTGAACTGCACAAAACAGTGCAACGCGCAAAATAGCGCGAATGTGAACTGCACAAAACTGTGCGACGCGTAAAATAGCGCAAGTGATAAACTGCACAAAACAGTGCGACGCGCAAAATAGCGTGAGTGATAAATGGTAAAAAACAGTGCAACGAGAAAAATAGCACGAATGTGAACTGCACAAAACAGTGCGACGCGCAAAACAACGCGAGTGATAAACTGCACAAAACATTGCGATGGACAAAACAACGCGAGTGATAAACTGCACAAAACACTGCGACGCACAAAATAGCGCGAGTGATAAGCTGTTACAAATAGTGCGACGCGCAAAATAGTGCGACTGTGAACTGCACAAAACAGTGAGACGCGCAAAATAGCGAGAGTGATAAACTGCACAAAATAGTGCGACGCGCAAAATAGCGCGAGTGATAAACTGGAAAAAACAGTGCGACGCCCAAAACAACGCGAGTGATAAACTGTAAAATACAGTACGACGCGGAAATTAGCGCGAGTGTGAACTGCACAAAAAAGTGCGACGCGCAAAATAGCGTGAGTGATAAATGGTAAAAAACAGTGCAACGAGCAAAATCGCACGAGTGTGAACTGCACAAAACTGTGTGACGCGCAAAATAACGAGAGTGATAAATTGTAAAAAACAGTGCGACGTGCAAAATAGTGCGAGTGATAAACTGCACAAAACAGTGCGACACGCAAAATTGCGAGTGCGAACTACACAAAACAGTGTGACGCACAAAATAGCGCGAGTGATAAACTACACAAAACAGTGCGACGCGCAAAATAGCGCGAGTGATAAACAGTAAAAAACAGTGCAACGCCCAAAATAGCGCGAGTGATAAACTATAAAAAACAGTGCGAGGCGCAAAATAGCGCGAGTTTGAACTGCACATAACGGTGCGACGCGCAAAATAGCGCGAGTGATAAACTGCACAAAACAGTGTAACGCGCAAAATAGCGCGAGTGATAAACTTTAAAAAATAGTGCAACGCCCAAAATAGCGCGAGTGATAAACTGCACAGAACAGTGCAACGCACAAAATAGCGCGAGTGTGAACAGCACAAAACAGTGCGACGCGCAAAATAGCGCGAGTGATAAACATCACAAAACATTGCGACGTGCAAAATAGTGCGAGTGATAAACTGTTAAAAATAGTGCGACGCCCAAAACAGCGCGAGTGATAAACTGTAAAATACAGTGCGATGCGGAAATTAGCGCGAGTGTGAGCTGCACAAAAAAGTGCGACGCACAAAAAAGTGCGACGCGCAAAATAGCGTGAGTGATAAATGGTAAAAAACAGTGCAACGAGCAAAATCGCACGAGTGTGAACTGCACAAAACTGTGTGACGCGCAAAATAACGAGAGTGATAAATTGTAAAAAACAGTGCGACGTGCAAAATAGTGCGAGTGATAAACTGCACAAAATAGTGCGACGCGCAAAATAGCGAGTGCGAACTACACAAAACAGTGTGACGCACAAAATAGCGCGAGTGATAAACTACACAAAATAGTGCGACGCGCAAAATAGCGCGAGTGATAAACAGTAAAAAAACAGTGCAACGCCCAAAATAGCGCGAGTGATAAACTATAAAAAACAGTGCGACGCGCAAAATAGCGCGAGTTTGAACTGCACATAACGGTGCGACGCGCAACATAGCGCGAGTGATAAACTTCACAAAACAGTGTAACGCGCAAAATAGCGCGAGTGTGAACCGCACAAAACAGTGCGACGCGCAAAATAACGCAAGTGATAAACTGTAAAAAACAGTGTGACGCGCAAAATAGCGTCAGTGTGAACTGCACAAAAAAGTGCGGCGCGCAAAATAGCGTGAGTGATAAATGGTAAAAAACAGTGCAACGAGCAAAATCGGACGAGTGTAAACTGCACAAAACAATGCGACGCGCAAAACAGCGCGAGTGATAAACTGCACAAAACATTGCGACACGCAAAATAGCGCGAGTGATAAACTGTTAAAAACAGTGTGACGCGTAAAATAGCGTGAGTGTGAACTGCACAAAACAGTGCGACGCGCAAAGTAACGAGAGTGATAAACTGCATAAAACGGTGCGACGCGCAAAATAGCGCGAGTGATAAACTGTAAAAAACAGTGCAACACCCAAAATAGCACGAGTGATAAACAATAAAAAATAGTGCGACGCGCAAAATAGCGCGAGTTTGACCTGCACATAACGGTGCGACGCGCAAAATAGCGCAAGTGATAAACTGCACAAAACAGTGTAACGCGCAAAATAGCGCGAGTGTGACATGCACAAAACAATGCGACGCGCAAAATAACGCAAGTGATAAACTGTAAAAATAGTGCGACGCGCAAAATAGCGTCAGTGTGAACTGCACAAAAAAGTGCGACGCGCAAACTAGTGTGAGTGATAAATGGTAAAAAACAGTGCAACGAGCAAAATCGTACGAGTGTGAACTGCACAAAACAGTGCGACGCGTAAAACAGCGCGAGTGATAAACTGCACAAAACATTGAGACGCGCAAAATAGCGCGAGTGATAAACTGTTAAAAACAATGCGACGCGTAAAATAGCGTGAGTGTGAACTGCACAAAACAGTGCGACGCGCAAAATACCGAGAGTGATAAACTGCAAAAAACAGTGCGACGCGCAAAATAGCGCGAGTGATAAACTAGAAAAAACAGTGCGACGCCCAAAATAGCGCGAGTGATAAACTGTAAAAAACAGTGCGACGCGCAAAATAGCGCGAATGTGAACTGCACAAAACAATGCGACGCGCAAAATAGCGCAAGTGATAAGCTGCACAAAATAGTGCAACGCGCAAAATAGCGCGAGTGTGAACTGCACAAAACAGTGCAACGCGCAAAATAGCGCGAGTGATAAACGGTAAAAAATAGTGCGACGCGCGAAATTGCGTGAGCGTGAACTGCACAAAACAGTGCGACACGCAAAATAGCGCGAGTGATAAACTGTAAAAAACAGTGCGACTCCCAAAATAGCGCGAGTGATAAACTTTAAAAATTAGTGCAACGCGCAAAATAGCGCGAGTGATAAACTGCACAGAACAGTGCAACGCACAAAATAGCGCGAGTGTGAACAGCACAAAACAGTGCGACGCGCAAAATAGCGCGAGTGATAAACATCACAAAACATTGCGACGTGCAAAATAGTGCGAGTGATAAACTGTTAAAAACAGTGCGACGCGCAAAACAGCGCGAGTGTGAACTTCTCAAAACAGTGCGACGCGCTAAATAGCGAGAGTGATAAACTTCAGAAAACTGTGCGACGCGCAAAATAGCGCGAGTGATAAACTGTTAAAAACTGTGCGACGCGCAAAATAGCAAGAGTGTGAACTGCACAAAACAGTGCGACGCGCAAAATAACGAGTGTCATAAACCGCACAAAACAATGCGACGCGTAAAATAGCACGAGTAATAAACTGTAAAAAACAGTGCGACACACAAAATAGGGCGAGTGTGAACTGCACAAAACAGTGCAACGTGCAAAATAATGCGAGTGATAAACTGCACAAAACTGTGCCACGCGCAAAATAGCGCGAGTGAAAAACTGCACAAAGCTGTGTGAGGCGCAAATTAACGGGAGTGATAAATTGTAAAAAACAGTGCGACGTGCAAAATAGTGCGAGTGATAGACTGCACAAAACAGTGCGACGTGCAAAATAGCGAGTGTGAACTACACAAAACAGTGCGACACACAAAATAGCGCGAGAGATAAACTACACAAAACAGTGCGACGCGCAAAATAGCGCGAGTGATAAACTGTAAAAAACAGTGCGATGCCCAAAATAGCGCGAGTGGTAAACTGTAAAAAACAGTGCGACACGCAAAATAGCACGAGTGTGAACTGCATAAAACCGTTCGACCCGCAAAATAGCGCGAGTGATAAACTGCACAAAACATTGTCACGCGTAAAATAGCGCGAGTGGTAAACTGTTAAAAATAGTGCGACGCGCAAAATAGTACGAGTGATAAATTGTAAAAAATAGTGCAACGCCGAAAATAGCGCGAGTGATAAACCTTAAAAAACATTGCGACGCAAAATAGCGCGAGTGATAAATTGCACAAAACAGTGCAACGCGCAAAATAGAGCGAGTGTGAACTGCACAAAACAGTGCGACGCGCAAAATAGAGCGAGTGACAAACTGTAAAAAACCGTGCGACGCGCAAAATAGCACAAGTGTGAACTGCATAAAACAGTGCGTCGCGCAAAATAGCGCGAGTGATAAACTGCACAAGACAGTGCGACGCGCAAAATAGCGTGAGTGATAAATGGTAAAAAACAGTGCGATGCGAAAAATAGCGCGAGTGTGAACTGCACAAAACAGTGCGACGCGCAAACTAGCTCGAGTGATAAACTGCACCAAACAATGCGACGCGCAAAATAGCACGGGTGATAAACTGTTAAAAACAGTGCGACGCGCAAAATAGCGCGAGTGTGAACTGCGCAAAACAGTGCGACGCGCAACATAGCGAGAGTGTTAAACCGCACGAAGCAGTGCAACGCGCAAAATAGCGCGAGCAATAAACTGTAAAAAACTGTGCGATGCCCAAAATAGCACGAGTGATAAACTGTAAAAAAACAGTGCGACGCGCAAAATAGCGCGAGTGTGAACTGCACAAAACAGTGCGATGCGCAAAATAGCGCGGGTGATAAACTGCACAAAACAGTGCAACGTGCAAAATAGCTCGAGTGTGAACTGCACAAAACTGTGCGTCGCGCAAAATAGCGCGAGTGTGAACTGCACAAAACAGTGCGACGCGCAAAATAGCGCGAGTGATAAACATCACAAAACATTGCGACGTGCAAAATAGCGCGAGTGATAAACTGTTAAAAACAGTGCGACGCGCAAAACAGCGCGATTGTGAACTTCTCAAAACAGTGCGACGCGCTAAAGAGCGAGAGTGATAAACTTCAGAAAACTGTGCGACGCGCAAAATAGCGCGAGTGATAAACTGTTAAAAACTGTGCGACGCGCAAAATAGCGCGTGTGTGAACTGCACAAAACAGTGCGACGCGCAAAATAGCGAGTGTCATAAACCGCACAAAACAATGCGACGCGTAAAATAGCACGAGTAATAAACTGTAAAAAACAGTGCGACACACAAAATAGCGCGAGTGTGAACTGCACAAAACAGTGCAACGTGCAAAATAATGCGAGCGATAAACTGCACAAAACTGTGCGACGCGCAAAATAGCGCGAGTGAAAAACTGCACAAAGCTGTGTGAGGCACAAAATAACGGGAGTGATAAATTGTAAAAAACAGTGCGACGTGCAAAATAGTGCGAGTGATAGACTGCACAAAACAGTGCGACGTGCAAAATAGCGAGTGCGAACTACACAAAACAGTGCGACACACAAAATAGCGCGAGAGATAAACTACACAAAACAGTGCGACGCGCAAAATAGCGCGAGTGATAAACTGTAAAAAACAGTGCGATGCCCAAAATAGCGCGAGTGGTAAACTGCAAAAAACAGTGCGACACGCAAAATAGCACGAGTGTGAACTGCATAAAACCGTTCGACCCGCAAAATAGCGCGAGTGATAAACTGCACAAAACATTGTGACACGTAAAATAGCGCGAGTGATAAACTGTTAAAAATAGTGCGACGCGCAAAACAGCGTGAGTGATAAACTGCACAAAACAATGCGACGCGCAAAATAGTGCGAGTGATAAATTGTAAAAAACAGTGCAACGCCGAAAATAGCGCGAGTGATAAACCTTAAAAAACATTGCGACGCAAAATAGCGCGAGTGATAAATTGCACAAAACGGTGCAACGCGCAAAATAGCGCGAGTGTGAACTGCACAAAACAGTACGACGCGCAAAATAGAGCAAGTGACAAACTGTAAAAAACAGTGCGACGCGCAAAATAGCGCAAGTGTGAACTGCATAAAACAGTGCGACGCGCAAAATAGCGCGAGTGATAAACTGCACAAGACAGTGCGACGCGCAAAATAGCGTGAGTGATAAATGGTAAAAAACAGTGCGATGCGAAAAATAGCGCGAGTGTGAACTGCACAAAACAGTGCGACGCGCAAAATAGCGAGAGTGATAAACTGCATAAAACAGTGCGACGCGCAAAATAGCGCGAGTCATAAATTGTAAAAAATGACGCGACACCCAAAATAGCGCGAGTGATAAACTGTAAAAAACAGTGCGATGAGCAAAATAGCGCGAGTGGTAAACTGTTAAAAACTGTGCGACGTGCAAAATAGCGCGAGAGTGAACTGCACAAAACAGTGCACCACGCAAAATAGCGAGAGTGGTAAGCCGCACAAAACAGTGCGACATGCAAAATAGCGCGAGTGATAAATTGTAAAAAATAGTGCGACGCGCAAAATAGCGCGAGTGTGAACTGCACAAAACAGTACGACGCGCAAAATAGCGCAAGTGATAAACTGCACAAAACATTACAACGCGCAAAATAGCGCTAGTGATAAACTGTTAAATACAATGCGAAGTGCAAAATAGCGCGATTGTGAACTGCACAAAACAGTGCGACGCGCAAAGTAGCGAAAGTGATAAACTGCACAAAGCAGTGCGACGCGGAAAATAGCGCGAGTGACAAACTGTAAAAAATAGTGCGACGGCCAAAATAGCGCTAGTGATAAACTGTAAAAAACAGTGCGACGCGCAAAATAACGCGAGTCTGAACTGCACATAACTGTGCGACGCGCAAAATAGCGCAAGTGATAAACTGCACAAAACAGTGCAACGCACAAAATAGCGTGAGTGATAAATGGTAAAAAATAGCGCGAGTGTGAACTGCCCAAAACAGTGCGACGCGCAAACTAGCTCGAGTGATAAACTGCACAAAACAATGCGACGCGCAAAATAGCACGGGTGATAAACTATTAAAAACAGTGCGATGCGCAAAATAGCGCGAGTGTGAACTGCGCAAAACAGTACGACGCGCAATATAGCGAGAGTGTTAAACCGCCCGAAGCAGTGCGACGCGCAAAATAGCGCGAGCGATAAACTGTAAAAAACAGTGCGACGCCCAAAATAGCACGAGTGATAAACTGTAAAAAACAGTGCGACGCGCAAAATAGCGCGAGTGTGAACTGCACAAAACAGTGCGGCGCGCAAAATAGCGCGAGTGATAAACTGCACAAAACAGTGCAACGTGGAAAATAGTTCGAGTGTGAACTGGACAAAACTGTGAGTCGCGCAAAATAGCGCGAGTGTGAACTGCACAAAACAGTGCGACGCGCAAAATAGTGCAAGTGATAAACTGCACAAAACATTGCGACGTGCAAAATAGAGTGAGTGGTAAACTGTTAAAAACAGTGCGACGCACAAAATAGTGCGAGTGTGAACTTCACAAAACAGTGCGACGCGCAAAATAGCGAGAGTGATAAACTACATAAAACAGTGCGACGCGCGAAATAGCGCGAGTGATAAACTGTAAAAAACAACGCGACGCCCAAAATAGCGCGAGTGATAAACTGTAAAAAACAGTGCGACGAGCAAAATAGCGCGAGTGATAAACTGTTAAACACAGTGCGACGTGCAAAATAGCGCGATTGAGAACTGCACAAAACAGTGCAACACGCAAAATAGCGAGACTGGTAAGGTGCACAAAACAGTGCGACGCGCAAAATAGCGCGAGTGATAAATTGTAAAAAATAGTGCGACGCGCAAAATAGCGCGAGTGTGAACTGCACAAAACAGTACGACGCGCAAAATAGCGCAAGTGATAAACTGCACAAAACATTACAACGCACAAAATAGCGCCAGTGATAAACTGTTAAAAACAATGCGAAGTGCAAAATAGCGCGATTGTGAACTGCACAAAACAGTGCGACGCGCAAAATAGCGAGAGTGATAAACTGCACAAAACAGTGCGACGCGCAAAATAGCGCGAGTGATAAACTGTAAAAAACAGTGCGACGCCCAAAATAGCGCGAGTGATAAACTCTAAAAAACAGTGCGACGCGCAAAATAGCGCGAGTGTGAACTGCACATAACTATGCGACGCGCAAAATAGCGCAAGTGATAAACTGCACAAAACAGCGCAACGCGCAAAATAGCGCGAGTGTGAACTGCACAAAACAGTGCGACGCGCAAAATAGCGCGAGTGATAAACTGTAAAAAATAGTGCGACGTGCAAAACAGTGCGAGTGTGAACTGCACAAAACAGTGCGACGCGCAAAATAGCGCGAGTGTAAACTGCACAAAACATTGCGATGCGCAAAATTGCGCGAGTGATAAACTGCACAAAACAGTGCGACGCGCAAAATAGCCCGAGTGATTAACTGTAAAAAACAGTGTCACGCGCAAAATAGCGCGAGTGTGAACTGCACAAAACAGTGCGACGCGCAAAATAGCGCGAGTGGTAAACTGTAAAAAATAGTGCGACGCACAAAATAGCGCGAGTGTGAACTGCACAAAACAGTGCGACGCGTAAAATAGCGCGAGTGATAAACTGCACAAAATATTGCGACGCGCAAAATAGCGCGAGTGATACTCTTAAAAACAATACGACGCCCAAAATTGCGCGAGTGATAAACAATAAAAAACAGTGCGACGCGCAAAATAGCGCGAGTGTGAACTACACAAAACAGTGCAACGCGCAAAATTGCGTGAGTGTGAACCGCACAAAACAATGCGACGTGCAAAATAGTGCGACGCGTAAAATAGCGCGAATGTGAGCTGTACAAAACAGTACGACGCGCCAAATAGCGCGATTGTGAGCTGCACAAAACAATGCGACGTGCAAAATAGCGCGAGTGATAAATGGTAAAAAATAGTGCGAGGCGCGAAATTGCGTGAGTGTGAACTGCACAAAACAGTGCGACACGCAAAATAGCGCGAGTGATAAACTGTAAAAAACAGTGCGACGCCCAAAATAGTGCGAGTGATAAACTTTAAAAAATAGTGCAACGCGCAAAATAGCGCGAGTGATAAACTGCACAGAACAGTGCAACGCACAAAATAGCGCGGGTGTGAACAGCACAAAACAGTGCGACGCGCAAAATAGCGCGAGTGATAAACATCACAAAACATTGCGACGTGCAAAATAGTGCGAGTGATAAACTGTTAAAAACAGTGCGACGCGCAAAATAGCGCGAGTGTGAACTTCTCAAAACAGTGCGACGCGCTAAATAGCGAGAGTAATAAACTTCAGAAAACTGTGCGACGCGCAAAATAGCGCGAGTGATAAACTGTTAAAAACTGTGCGACACACAAAATAGCGCGAGTGTGAACTGCACAAAACAGTGCGACGCGCAAAATAACGAGTGTCATAAACCGCACAAAACAATGCGACGCGTAAAATAGCACGAGTAATAAACTGTAAAAAACAGTGCGACACACAAAATAGCGCGAGTGTGAACTGCACAAAACAGTGCAACGTGCAAAATAATGCGAGTGATAAACTGCACAAAACTGTGCGACGCGCAAAATAGCGCGAGTGAAAAACTGCACAAAGCTGTGTGAGGCGCAAATTAACGGGAGTGATAAATTGTAAAAAACAGTGCGACGTGCAAAATAGTGCGAGTGATAGACTGCACAAAACAGTGCGACGTGCAAAATAGCGAGTGTGAACTACACAAAACAGTGCGACACACAAAATAGCGCGAGAGATAAACTACACAAAACAGTGCGACGCGCAAAATAGCGCGAGTGATAAACTGTAAAAAACAGTGCGATGCCCAAAATAGCGCGAGTGGTAAACTGTAAAAAACAGTGCGACACGCAAAATAGCACGAGTGTGAACTGCATAAAACTGTTCGACCCGCAAAATAGCGCGAGTGATAAACTGCACAAAACATTGTCACGCGTAAAATAGCGCGAGTGGTAAACTGTTAAAAATAGTGCGACGCGCAAAATAGCGTGAGTGATAAACTGCACAAAACAATGCGACGCGCAAAATAGTACGAGTGATAAATTGTAAAAAATAGTGCAACGCCGAAAATAGCGCGAGTGATAAACCTTAAAAAACATTGCGACGCAAAATAGCGCGAGTGATAAATTGCACAAAACAGTGCAACGCGCAAAATAGCGCGAGTGTGAACTGCACAAAACAGTGCGACGCGCAAAATAGAGCGAGTGACAAACTGTAAAAAAACAGTGCGACGCGCAAAATAGCGCAAGTGTGAACTGCATAAAACAGTGCGTCGCGCAAAATAGCGCGAGTGATAAACTGCACAAGACAGTGCGACGCGCAAAATAGCGTGAGTGATAAATGGTAAAAAACAGTGCGATGCGAAAAATAGCGCGAGTGTGAACTGCACAAAACAGTGCGACGCGCAAACTAGCTCGAGTGATAAACTGCACAAAACAATGCGACGCGCAAAATAGCACGGGTGATAAACTGTTAAAAACAGTGCGACGCGCAAAATAGCGCGAGTGTGAACTGCGCAAAACAGTGCGACGCGCAACATAGCGAGAGTGTTAAACCGCACGAAGCAGTGCGACGCGCAAAATAGCGCGAGCAATAAACTGTAAAAAACTGTGCGACGCCCAAAATAGCACGAGTGATAAACTGTAAAAAAACAGTGCGACGCGCAAAATAGCGCGAGTGTGAACTGCACAAAACAGTGCGATGCGCAAAATAGCACGGGTGATAAACTGCACAAAACAGTGCAACGTGCAAAATAGCTCGAGTGTGAACTGGACAAAACTGTGCGTCGCGCAAAATAGCGCGAGTGTGAACTGCACAAAACAGTGCGACGCGCAAAATAGCGCGAGTGATAAACATCACAAAACATTGCGACGTGCAAAATAGCGCGAGTGATAAACTGTTAAAAACAGTGCGACGCGCAAAACAGCGCGATTGTGAACTTCTCAAAACAGTGCGACGCGCTAAATAGCGAGAGTGATAAACTTCAGAAAACTGTGCGACGCGCAAAATAACGCGAGTGATAAACTGTTAAAAACTGTGCGACGCGCAAAATAGCGCGTGTGTGAACTGCACAAAACAGTGCGACGCGCAAAATAGCGAGTGTCAAAACCGCACAAAACAATGCGACGCGTAAAATAGCACGAGTAATAAACTGTAAAAAACAGTGCGACACACAAAATAGCGCGAGTGTGAACTGCACAAAACAGTGCAACGTGCAAAATAATGCGAGCGAGAAACTGCACAAAACTGTGCGACGCGCAAAATAGCGCGAGTGAAAAACTGCACAAGACAGTGCGACGCGCAAAATAGCGTGAGTGATAAATGGTAAAAAACAGTGCGATGCGAAAAATAGCGCGAGTGTGAACTGCACAAAACAGTGCGACGCGCAAAATAGCGAGAGTGATAAACTGCATAAAACAGTGCGACGCGCAAAATAGCGCGAGTCATAAATTGTAAAAAATGACGCGACACCCCAAAATAGCGCGAGTGATAAACTGTAAAAAACAGTGCGATGAGCAAAATAGCGCGAGTGGTAAACTGTTAAAAACTGTGCGACGTGCAAAATAGCGCGAGAGTGAACTGCACAAAACAGTGCACCACGCAAAATAGCGAGAGTGGTAAGCCGCACAAAACAGTGCGACATGCAAAATAGCGCGAGTGATAAATTGTAAAAAATAGTGCGACGCGCAAAATAGCGCGAGTGTGAACTGCACAAAACAGTACGACGCGCAAAATAGCGCAAGTGATAAACTGCACAAAACATTACAACGCGCAAAATAGCGCTAGTGATAAACTGTTAAATACAATGCGAAGTGCAAAATAGCGCGATTGTGAACTGCACAAAACAGTGCGACGCGCAAAGTAGCGAAAGTGATAAACTGCACAAAGCAGTGCGACGCGGAAAATAGCGCGAGTGACAAACTGTAAAAAATAGTGCGACGGCCAAAATAGCGCTAGTGATAAACTGTAAAAAACAGTGCGACGCGCAAAATAACGCGAGTCTGAACTGCACATAACTGTGCGACGCGCAAAATAGCGCAAGTGATAAACTGCACAAAACAGTGCAACGCACAAAATAGCGTGAGTGATAAATGGTAAAAAATAGCGCGAGTGTGAACTGCCCAAAACAGTGCGACGCGCAAACTAGCTCGAGTGATAAACTGCACAAAACAATGCGACGCGCAAAATAGCACGGGTGATAAACTATTAAAAACAGTGCGATGCGCAAAATAGCGCGAGTGTGAACTGCGCAAAACAGTACGACGCGCAATATAGCGAGAGTGTTAAACCGCCCGAAGCAGTGCGACGCGCAAAATAGCGCGAGCGATAAACTGTAAAAAACAGTGCGACGCCCAAAATAGCACGAGTGATAAACTGTAAAAAACAGTGCGACGCGCAAAATAGCGCGAGTGTGAACTGCACAAAACAGTGCGGCGCGCAAAATAGCGCGAGTGATAAACTGCACAAAACAGTGCAACGTGGAAAATAGTTCGAGTGTGAACTGGACAAAACTGTGAGTCGCGCAAAATAGCGCGAGTGTGAACTGCACAAAACAGTGCGACGCGCAAAATAGTGCAAGTGATAAACTGCACAAAACATTGCGACGTGCAAAATAGAGTGAGTGGTAAACTGTTAAAAACAGTGCGACGCACAAAATAGTGCGAGTGTGAACTTCACAAAACAGTGCGACGCGCAAAATAGCGAGAGTGATAAACTACATAAAACAGTGCGACGCGCAAAATAGCGCGAGTGATAAACTGTAAAAAACAACGCGACGCCCAAAATAGCGCGAGTGATAAACTGTAAAAAACAGTGCGACGAGCAAAATAGCGCGAGTGATAAACTGTTTAAAACAGTGCGACGTGCAAAATAGCGCGATTGAGAACTGCACAAAACAGTGCAACACGCAAAATAGCGAGACTGGTAAGGTGCACAAAACAGTGCGACGCGCAAAATAGCGCGAGTGATAAATTGTAAAAAATAGTGTGACGCGCAAAATAGCGCGAGTGTGAACTGCACAAAACAGTACGACGCGCAAAATAGCGCAAGTGATAAACTGCACAAAACATTACAACGCACAAAATAGCGCCAGTGATAAACTGTTAAAAACAATGCGAAGTGCAAAATAGCGCGATTGTGAACTGCACAAAACAGTGCGACGCGCAAAATAGCGAGAGTGATAAACTGCACAAAACAGTGCGACGCGCAAAATAGCGCGAGTGATAAACTGTAAAAAACAGTGCGACGCCCAAAATAGCGCGAGTGATAAACTCTAAAAAACAGTGCGACGCGCAAAATAGCGCGAGTGTGAACTGCACATAACTATGCGACGCGCAAAATAGCGCAAGTGATAAACTGCACAAAACAGCGCAACGCGCAAAATAGCGCGAGTGTGAACTGCACAAAACAGTGCGACGCGCAAAATAGCGCTAGTGATAAACTGTAAAAAATAGTGCGACGTGCAAAACAGTGCGAGTGTGAACTGCACAAAACAGTGCGACGCGCAAAATAGCGCGAGCGATAAACTGTTAAAAACAGTGCGACGCGCAAAATAGCGCGAGTGTAAACTGCACAAAACATTGCGATGCGCAAAATTGCGCGAGTGATAAACTGCACAAAACAGTGCGACGCGCAAAATAGCCCGAGTGATTAACTGTAAAAAACAGTGTCACGCGCAAAATAGCGCGAGTGTGAACTGCACAAAAACAGTGCGACGCGCAAAATAGCGCGAGTGGTAAACTGTAAAAAACAGTGCGACGCACAAAATAGCGCGAGTGTGAACTGCACAAAACAGTGCGACGCGTAAAATAGCGCGAGTGATAAACTGCACAAAATATTGCGACGCGCAAAATAGCGCGAATGATAAACTCTTAAAAACAATACGACGCCCAAAATTGCGCGAGTGATAAACAATAAAAAACAGTGCGACGCGCAAAATAGCGCGAGTGTGAACTACACAAAACAGTGCAACGCGCAAAATTGCATGAGTGTGAACCGCACAAAACAATGCGACGTGCAAAATAGTGCGACGCGCAAAATAGCGCGAATGTGAGCTGTACAAAACAGTACGACGCGCCAAATAGCGCGATTGTGAGCTGCACAAAACAATGCGACGTGCAAAATAGCGCGAGTGATAAACGGTAAAAAATAGTGCGACGCGCGAAATTGCGTGAGTGTGAACTGCACAAAACAGTGCGACACGCAAAATAGCGCGAGTGATAAACTGTAAAAAACAGTGCGACGCCCAAAATAGCGCGAGTGATAAACTTTAAAAAATAGTGCAACGCGCAAAATAGCGCGAGTGATAAACTGCACAGAACAGTGCAACGCACAAAATAGCGCGAGTGTGAACAGCACAAAACAGTGCGACGCGCAAAATAGCGCGAGTGATAAACATCACAAAACATTGCGACGTGCAAAATAGTGCGAGTGATAAACTGTTAAAAACAGTGCGACGCGCAAAACAGCGCGAGTGTGAACTTCTCAAAACAGTGCGACGCGCTAAATAGCGAGAGTAATAAACTTCAGAAAACTGTGCGACGCGCAAAATAGCGCGAGTGATAAACTGTTAAAAACTGTGCGACACACAAAATAGCGCGAGTGTGAACTGCACAAAACAGTGCGACGCGCAAAATAACGAGTGTCATAAACCGCACAAAACAATGCGACGCGTAAAATAGCACGAGTAATAAACTGTAAAAAACAGTGCGACACACAAAATAGCGCGAGTGTGAACTGCACAAAACAGTGCAACGTGCAAAATAATGCGAGTGATAAACTGCACAAAACTGTGCGACGCGCAAAATAGCGCGAGTGAAAAACTGCACAAAGCTGTGTGAGGCGCAAATTAACGGGAGTGATAAATTGTAAAAAACAGTGCGACGTGCAAAATAGTGCGAGTGATAGACTGCACAAAACAGTGCGACGTGCAAAATAGCGAGTGTGAACTACACAAAACAGTGCGACACACAAAATAGCGCGAGAGATAAACTACACAAAACAGTGCGACGCGCAAAATAGCGCGAGTGATAAACTGTAAAAAACAGTGCGATGCCCAAAATAGCGCGAGTGGTAAACTGTAAAAAACAGTGCGACACGCAAAATAGCACGAGTGTGAACTGCATAAAACCGTTCGACCCGCAAAATAGCGCGAGTGATAAACTGCACAAAACATTGTCACGCGTAAAACAGCGCGAGTGGTAAACTGTTAAAAATAGTGCGACGCGCAAAATAGCGTGAGTGATAAACTGCACAAAACAATGCGACGCGCAAAATAGTACGAGTGATAAATTGTAAAAAATAGTGCAACGCCGAAAATAGCGCGAGTGATAAACCTTAAAAAACATTGCGACGCAAAATAGCGCGAGTGATAAATTGCACAAAACAGTGCAACGCGCAAAATAGCGCGAGTGTGAACTGCACAAAACAGTGCGACGCGCAAAATAGAGCGAGTGACAAACTGTAAAAAAACAGTGCGACGCGCAAAATAGCGCAAGTGTGAACTGCATAAAACAGTGCGTCGCGCAAAATAGCGCGAGTGATAAACTGCACAAGACAGTGCGACGCGCAAAATAGCGTGAGTGATAAATGGTAAAAAACAGTGCGATGCGAAAAATAGCGCGAGTGTGAACTGCACAAAACAGTGCGACGCGCAAACTAGCTCGAGTGATAAACTGCACAAAACAATGCGACGCGCAAAATAGCACGGGTGATAAACTGTTAAAAACAGTGCGACGCGCAAAATAGCGCGAGTGTGAACTGCGCAAAACAGTGCGACGCGCAACATAGCGAGAGTGTTAAACCGCACGAAGCAGTGCGACGCGCAAAATAGCGCGAGCAATAAACTGTAAAAAAACTGTGCGACGCCCAAAATAGCACGAGTGATAAACTGTAAAAAAACAGTGCGACGCGCAAAATAGCGCGAGTGTGAACTGCACAAAACAGTGCGATGCGCAAAATAGCACGGGTGATAAACTGCACAAAACAGTGCAACGTGCAAAATAGCTCGAGTGTGAACTGGACAAAACTGTGCGTCGCGCAAAATAGCGCGAGTGTGAACTGCACAAAACAGTGCGACGCGCAAAATAGCGCGAGTGATAAACATCACAAAACATTGCGACGTGCAAAATAGCGCGAGTGATAAACTGTTAAAAACAGTGCGACGCGCAAAACAGCGCGATTGTGAACTTCTCAAAACAGTGCGACGCGCTAAATAGCGAGAGTGATAAACTTCAGAAAACTGTGCGACGCGCAAAATAGCGCGAGTGATAAACTGTTAAAAACTGTGCGACGCGCAAAATAGCGCGTGTGTGAACTGCACAAAACAGTGCGACGCGCAAAATAACGAGTGTCATAAACCGCACAAAACAATGCGACGCGTAAAATAGCACGAGTAATAAACTGTAAAAAACAGTGCGACACACAAAATAGCGCGAGTGTGAACTGCACAAAACAGTGCAACGTGCAAAATAATGCGAGCGATAAACTGCACAAAACTGTGCGACGCGCAAAATAGCGCGAGTGAAAAACTGCAAAAAGCTGTGTGAGGCACAAAAAAACGGGAGTGATAAATTGTAAAAAACAGTGCGACGTGCAAAATAGTGCGAGTGATAGACTGCACAAAACAGTGCGACGTGCAAAATAGCGAGTGCGAACTACACAAAACAGTGCGACACACAAAATAGCGCGAGAGATAAACTACACAAAACAGTGCGACGCGCAAAATAGCGCGAGTGATAAACTGTAAAAAACAGTGCGATGCCCAAAATAGCGCGAGTGGTAAACTGTAAAAAACAGTGCGACACGCAAAATAGCACGAGTGTGAACTGCATAAAACCGTTCGACCTGCAAAATAGCGCGAGTGATAAACTGCACAAAACATTGTGACACGTAAAATAGCGCGAGTGATAAACTGTTAAAAATAGTGCGACGCGCAAAACTGCGTGAGTGATAAACTGCACAAAACAATGCGACGCGCAAAATAGTGCGAGTGATAAATTGTAAAAAACAGTGCAACGCCGAAAATAGCGCGAGTGATAAACCTTAAAAAACATTGCGACGCAAAATAGCGTGAGTGATAAATTGCACAAAACAGTGCAACGCGCAAAATAGCGCGAGTGTGAACTGCACAAAACAGTGCGACGCGCAAAATAGAGCGAGTGACAAACTGTAAAAAACAGTGCGACGCGCAAAATAGCGCAAGTGTGAACTGCATAAAACAGTGCGACGCGCAAAATAGCGCGAGTGATAAACTGCACAAGACAGTGCGACGCGCAAAATAGCGTGAGTGATAAATGGTAAAAAACAGTGCGATGCGAAAAATAGCGCGAGTGTGAACTGCACAAAACAGTGCGACGCGCAAACTAGCTCGAGTGATAAACTGCACAAAACAATGCGACGCGCAAAATAGCACGGGTGATAAACTGTTAAAAACAGTGCGACGTGCAAAATAGCGCGAGTGTGAACTGCGCAAAACAGTGCGACGCGCAACATAGCGAGAGTGTTAAACCGCACGAAGTAGTGCGACGCGCAAAATAGCGCGAGCAATAAACTATAAAAAACAGTTCGACGCCCAAAATAGCACGAGTGATAAACTGTAAAAAATAGTGCGACGCGCAAAATAGCGCGAGAGTGAACTGCACAAAACAGTGCGATGCGCAAAATAGCGCGGGTGATAAACTGCACAAAACAGTTCAACGTGCAAAATAGCTCGAGTGTGAGCTGGACAAAACTGTGCGTCGCGCAAAATAGCGCGAGTGTGAACTGCGCAAAACAGTGCGACGCGCAAAATAGCGCGAGTGATAAACTGCACAAAACATTGCGACGTGCAAAATAGAGCGAGTGATAAACTGTTAAAAATAGTGCGACGCGCAAAATAGCGCGAGTGTGAACTTCACAAAACAGTGCGACGCGCAAAATAGCGAGAGTGATAAACTGCATAAAACAGTGCGACGCGCAAAATAGCGCGAGTGATAAATTGTAAAAAATGACGCGACGCCCAAAATAGCGCGAGTGATAAACTGTAAAAAACAGTGCGATGAGCAAAATAGCGCGAGTGGTAAACTGTTAAAAACTGTGCGACGTGCAAAATAGCGCGAGAGTGAACTGCACAAAATAGTGCACCACGCAAAATAGCGAGAGTGGTAAGCCGCACAAAACAGTGCGACATGCAAAATAGCGCGAGTGATAAATTGTAAAAAATAGTGCGACGCGCAAAATAGCGCAAGTGATAAACTGCACAAAACATTACAACGCGCAAAATAGCGCTAGTGATAAACTGTTAAATACAATGCGAAGTGCAAAATAGCGCGATTGTGAACTGCACAAAACAGTGCGACGCGCAAAGTAGCGAAAGTGATAAACTGCACAAAGCAGTGCGACGCCCAAAATAGCGCTAGTGATAAACTGTAAAAAACAGTGCGACGCGCAAAATAACGCGAGTGTGAACTGCACATAACTGTGCGACGCGCAAAATAGCGCAAGTGATAAACTGCACAAAACAGTGCAACGCACAAAATAGCGTGAGTGATAAATGGTAAAAAATAGCGCGAGTGTGAACTGCCCAAAACAGTGCGACGCGCAAACTAGCTCGAGTGATAAACTGCACAAAACAATGCGACGCGCAAAATAGCACGGGTGATAAACTATTAAAAACAGTGCGACGCGCAAAATAGCGCGAGTGTGAACTGCGCAAAACAGTGCGACGCGCAATATAGCGAGAGTGTTAAACCGCACGAAGCAGTGCGACGCGCAAAATAGCGCGAGCGATAAACTGTAAAAAACAGTGCGACGCCCAAAATAGCACGAGTGATAAACTGTAAAAAACAGTGCGACGCGCAAAATAGCGCGAGTGTGAACTGCACAAAACAGTGCGACGCGCAAAATAGCGCGAGTGATAAACTGCACAAAACAGTGCAACGTGCAAAATAGTTCGAGTGTGAACTGGACAAAACTGTGCGTCGCGCAAAATAGCGCGAGTGTGAACTGCACAAAACAGTGCGACGCGCAAAATAGCGCAAGTGATAAACTGCACAAGACATTGCGACGTGCAAAATAGAGCGAGTGATAAACTGTTAAAAACAGTGCGACGCACAAAATAGCGCGAGTGTGAACTTCACAAAACAGTGCGACGCGCAAAATAGCGAGAGTGATAAACTACATAAAACAGTGCGACGCGCAAAATAGCGCGAGTGATAAACTGTAAAAAACAACGCGACGCCCAAAATAGCGCGAGTGATAAACTGTAAAAAACAGTGCGACGAGCAAAATAGCGCGAGTGATAAACTGTTAAAAACAGTGCGACGTGCAAAATAGCGCGATTGAGAACTGCACAAAACAGTGCAACACGCAAAATAGGGAGACTGGTAAGCCGCACAAAACAGTGCGACACGCAAAATAGCGCGAGTGATAAATTGTAAAAAATAGTGCGACGCGCAAAATAGCGCGAGTGTGAACTGCACAAAACAGTACGACGCGCAAAATAGCGCAAGTGATAAACTGCACAAAACATTACAACGCACAAAATAGCGCCATTGATAAACTGTTAAAAACAATGCGAAGTGCAAAATAGCGCGATTGTGAACTGCACAAAACAGTGCGACGCGCAAAATAGCGAGAGTGATAAACTGCACAAAACAGTGCGACGCGCAAAATAGCGCGAGTGATAAACTGTAAAAAACAGTGCGACGCCCAAAATAGCGCGAGTGATAAACTCTAAAAAACAGTGCGACGCGCAAAATAGCGCGAGTGTGAACTACACAAAACAGTGCAACACGCAAAATTGCGTGAGTGTGAACCGCACAAAACAATGCGACGTGCAAAATAGCGCGAGTGATAAACTGTAAAAAATAGTGCGACGCGCAAAATAGCGCGAATGTGAGCTGTACAAAACAGTACGACGCGCCAAATAGCGCGATTGTGAGCTACACAAAACAATGCGACGTGCAAAATAGCGCGAGTGATAAACGGTAAAAAATAGTGCGACGCGCGAAATTGCGTGAGTGTGAACTGCACAAAACAGTGCGACACGCAAAATAGCGCGAGTGATAAACTGTAAAAAACAGTGCGACGCCCAAAATAGCGCGAGTGATAAACTTTAAAAAATAGTGCAACGCGCAAAATAGCGCGAGTGATAAACTGCACAGAATAGTGCAACGCACAAAATAGCGCGAGTGTGAACAGCACAAAACAGTGCAACGCGCAAAATAGCGCGAGTGATAAACATCACAAAACATTGCGACGTGCAAAATAGTGCGAGTGATAAACTGTTAAAAACAGTGCGACGCGCAAAACAGCGCGAGTGTGAACTTCTCAAAACAGTGCGACGCGCTAAATAGCGAGAGTGATAAACTTCAGAAAACTGTGCGACGCGCAAAATAGCGCGAGTGATAAACTGTTAAAAACTGTGCGACACACAAAATAGCGCGAGTGTGAACTGCACAAAACAGTGCGATGCGCAAAATAACGAGTGTCATAAACCGCACAAAACAAAGCGACGCGTAAAATAGCACGAGTAATAAACTGTAAAAAACAGCGCGATACACAAAATAGCGCGAGTGTGAACTGCACAAAACAGTGCAACGTGCAAAATAATGCGAGTGATAAACTGCACAAAACTGTGCGACGCGCAAAATAGCGCGAGTGAAAAACTGCACAAAGCTGTGTGAGGCGCAAATTAACGGGAGTGATAAATTGTAAAAAACAGTGCGACGTGCAAAATAGTGCGAGTGATAGACTGCACAAAACAGTGCGACGTGCAAAATAGCGAGTGTGAACTACACAAAACAGTGCGACACACAAAATAGCACGAGAGATAAACTACACAAAACAGTGCGACGCGCAAAATAGCGCGAGTGACAAACTGTAAAAAACAGTGCGATGCCCAAAATAGCGCGAGTGGTAAACTGTAAAAAACAGTGCGACACGCAAAATAGCACGAGTGTGAACTGCATAAAACCGTTCGACCCGCAAAATAGCGCGAGTGATAAACTGCACAAAACATTGTCACGCGTAAAATAGCGCGAATGGTAAACTGTTAAAAATAGTGCGACGCGCAAAATAGCGTGAGTGATAAACTGCACAAAACAATGCGACGCGCAAAATAGTACGAGTGATAAATTGTAAAAAATAGTGCAACGCCAAAAATAGTGCGAGTGATAAACCTTAAAAAACATTGCGACGCAAAATAGCTCGAGTGATAAATTGCACAAAACAGTGCAACGCGCAAAATAGCGCGAGTGTGAACTGCACAAAACAGTGCGACGCGCAAAATAGAGCGAGTGACAAACTGTAAAAAAACAGTGCGACGCGCAAAATAGCGCAAGTGTGAACTGCATAAAACAGTGCGTCGCGCAAAATAGCGCGAGTGATAAACTGCACAAGACAGTGCGACGCGCAAAATAGCGTGAGTGATAAATGGTAAAAAACAGTGCGATGCGAAAAATAGCGCGAGTGTGAACTGCACAAAACAGTGCGACGCGCAAACTAGCTCGAGTGATAAACTGCACAAAACAATGCGACGCGCAAAATAGCACGGGTGATAAACTGTTAAAAACAGTGCGACGCGCAAAATAGCGCGAGTGTGAACTGCGCAAAACAGTGCGACGCGCAACATAGCGAGAGTGTTAAACCGCACGAAGCAGTGCGACGCGCAAAATAGCGCGAGCAATAAACTGTAAAAAACTGTGCGACGCCCAAAATAGCACGAGTGATAAACTGTAAAAAAACAGTGCGACGCGCAAAATAGCGCGAGTGTGAACTGCACAAAACAGTGCGATGCGCAAAATAGCACGGGTGATAAACTGCACAAAACAGTGCAACGTGCAAAATAGCTCGAGTGTGAACTGCACAAAACTGTGCGTCGCGCAAAATAGCGCGAGTGTGAACTGCACAAAACAGTGCGACGCGCAAAATAGCGCGAGTGATAAACATCACAAAACATTGCGACGTGCAAAATAGCGCGAGTGATAAACTGTTAAAAACAGTGCGACGCGCAAAACAGCGCGATTGTGAACTTCTCAAAACAGTGCGACGCGCTAAATAGCGAGAGTGATAAACTTCAGAAAACTGTGCGACGCGCAAAATAGCGCAAGTGATAAACTGTTAAAAACTGTGCGACGCGCAAAATAGCGCGTGTGTGAACTGTACAAAACAGTGCGACGCGCAAAATAGCGAGTGTCATAAACCGCACAAAACAATGCGACGCGTAAAATAGCACGAGTAATAAACTGTAAAAAACAGTGCGACACACAAAATAGCGCGAGTGTGAACTGCACAAAACAGTGCAACGTGCAAAATAATGCGAGCGATAAACTGCACAAAACTGTGCGACGCGCAAAATAGCGCGAGTGAAAAACTGCACAAAGCTGTGTGAGGCACAAAATAACGGGAGTGATAAATTGTAAAAAACAGTGCGACGTGCAAAATAGTGCGAGTGATAGACTGCACAAAACAGTGCGACGTGCAAAATAGCGAGTGCGAACTACACAAAACAGTGCGACACACAAAATAGCGCGAGAGATAAACTACACAAAACAGTGCGACGCGCAAAATAGCGCGAGTGATAAACTGTAAAAAACAGTGCGATGCCCAAAATAGCGCGAGTGGTAAACTGTAAAAAACAGTGCGACACGCAAAATAGCACGAGTGTGAACTGCATAAAACCGTTCGACCCGCAAAATAGCGCGAGTGATAAACTGCACAAAACATTGTGACACGTAAAATAGCGCGAGTGATAAACTGTTAAAAATAGTGCGACGCGCAAAACAGCGTGAGTGATAAACTGCACAAAACAATGCGACGCGCAAAATAGTGCGAGTGATAAATTGTAAAAAACAGTGCAACGCCGAAAATAGCGCGAGTGATAAACCTTAAAAAACATTGCGACGCAAAATAGCGTGAGTGATAAATTGCACAAAACAGTGCAACGCGCAAAATAGCGCGAGTGTGAACTGCACAAAACAGTGCGACGCGCAAAATAGAGCCAGTGACAAACTGTAAAAAACAGTGCGACGCGCAAAATAGCGCAAGTGTGAACTGCATAAAACAGTGCGACGCGCAAAATAGCGCGAGTGATAAACTGCACAAGACAGTGCGACGCGCAAAATAGCGTGAGTGATAAATGGTAAAAAACAGTGCGATGCGAAAAATAGCGCGAGTGTGAACTGCACAAAACAGTGCGACGCGCAAACTAGCTCGAGTGATAAACTGCACAAAACAATGCGACGCGCAAAATAGCACGGGTGATAAACTGTTAAAAACAGTGCGACGCGCAAAATAGCGCGAGTGTGAACTGCGCAAAACAGTGCGACGCGCAACATAGCGAGAGTGTTAAACCGCACGAAGTAGTGCGACGCGCAAAATAGCGCGAGCAATAAACTGTAAAAAACAGTTCGACGCCCAAAATAGCACGAGTGATAAACTGTAAAAAAATAGTGCGACGCGCAAAATAGCGCGAGAGTGAACTGCACAAAACAGTGCGATGCGCAAAATAGCGCGGGTGATAAACTGCACAAAACAGTGCAACGTGCAAAATAGCTCGAGTGTGAACTGGACAAAACTGTGCATCGCGGAAAATAGCGCGAGTGTGAACTGCACAAAACAGTGCGACGCGCAAAATAGCGCGAGTGATAAACTGCACAAAACATTGCGACGTGCAAAATAGAACGAGTGATAAACTGTTAAAAATAGTGCGACGCGCAAAATAGCGCGAGTGTGAACTTCACAAAACAGTGCGACGCGCAAAATAGCGAGAGTGATAAACTGCATAAAACAGTGCAACGCGCAAAATAGCGCGAGTGATAAATTGTAAAAAATGACGCGACGCCCAAAATAGCGCGAGTGATAAACTGTAAAAAACAGTGCGATGAGCAAAATAGCGCGAGTGGTAAACTGTTAAAAACTGTGCGACGTGCAAAATAGCGCGAGAGTGAACTGCACAAAACAGTGCACCACGCAAAATAGCGAGAGTGGTAAGCCGCACAAAACAGTGCGACATGCAAAATAGCGCGAGTGATAAATTGTAAAAAATAGTGCGACGCGCAAAATAGCGCAAGTGATAAACTGCACAAAACATTACAACGCGCAAAATAGCGCTAGTGATAAACTGTTAAATACAATGCGAAGTGCAAAATAGCGCGATTGTGAACTGCACAAAACAGTGCGACGCGCAAAGTAGCGAAAGTGATAAACTGCACAAAGCAGTGCGACGCGGAAAATAGCGCGAGTGACAAACTGTAAAAAATAGTGCGACGCCCAAAATAGCGCGAGTGATAAACTGTAAAAAACAGTGCGACGCGCAAAATAACGCGAGTGTGAACTGCACATAACTGTGCGACGCGCAAAATAGCGCAAGTGATAAACTGCACAAAACAGTGCAACGCACAAAATAGCGTGAGTGATAAATGGTAAAAAATAGCGTGAGTGTGAACTGCCCAAAACAGTGCGACGCGCAAACTAGCTCGAGTGATAAACTGCACAAAACAATGCGACGCGCAAAATAGCACGGGTGATAAACTATTAAAAACAGTGCGACGCGCAAAATAGCGCGAGTGTGAACTGCGCAAAACAGTGCGACGCGCAATATAGCGAGAGTGTTAAACCGCACGAAGCAGTGCGACGCGCAAAATAGCGCGAGCGATAAACTGTAAAAAACAGTGCGACGCCCAAAATAGCACGCGTGATAAACTGTAAAAAACAGTGCGACGCACAAAATAGTGCGAGTGTGAACTGCACAAAACAGTGCGACGCGCAAAATAGCGCGAGTGATAAACTGCACAAAACAGTGCAACGTGCAAAATAGTTCGAGTGTGAACTGGACAAAACTGTGCGTCGCGCAAAATAGCGCGAGTGTGAACTGTACAAAACAGTGCGACGCGCAAAATAGCGCAAGTGATAAACTGCACAAAACATTGCGACGTGCAAAATAGAGTGAGTGATAAACTGTTAAAAACAGTGCGACGCACAAAATAGCGCGAGTGTGAACTTCACAAAACAGTGCGATGCGCAAAATAGCGAGAGTGATAAACTACATAAAACAGTGCGACGCGCAAAATAGCGCGAGTGATAAACTGTAAAAAACAACGCGACGCCCAAAATAGCGCGAGTGATAAACTGTAAAAAACAGTGCGACAAGCAAAATAGCGCGAGTGATAAACTGTTAAAAACTGTGCGACGTGCAAAATAGCGCGATTGAGAACTGCACAAAACAGTCCAACACGCAAAATAGCGAGACTGGTAAGCCGCACAAAATAGTGCGACGCGCAAAATAGCGCGAGTGATAAATTGTAAAAAATAGTGCGACGCGCAAAATAGCGCGAGTGTGAACTGCACAAAACAGTACGACGCGCAAAATAGCGCAAGTGATAAACTGCACAAAACATTACAACGCACAAAATAGCGCCAGTGATAAACTGTTAAAAACAATGCGACGTGCAAAATAGCGCGATTGTGAACTGCACAAAACAGTGCGACGCGCAAAATAGCGAGAGTGATAAACTGCACAAAATAGTGCGACGCGCAAAATAGCGCGAGTGATAAACTGTAAAAAACAGTGCGACGCCCAAAATAGCGCGAGTGATAAACAATAAAAAACAGTGCGACGCGCAAAATAGCGCGAGTGTGAACTACACAAAACAGTGCAACGCGCAAAATTGCGTGAGTGTGAACCGCACAAAACAATGCGACGTGCAAAATAGCGCGAGTGATAAACTGTAAAAAATAGTGCGACGCGCAAAATAGCGCGAATGTGAGCTGTACAAAACAGTACGACGCGCCAAATAGCGCGATTGTGAGCTGCACAAAACAATGCGACGTGCAAAATAGCGCGAGTGATAAACGGTAAAAAATAGTGCGACGCGCGAAATTGCGTGAGTGTGAACTGCACAAAACAGTGCGACACGCAAAATAGCACGAGTGATAAACTGTAAAAAACAGTGCGACGCCCAAAATAGCGCGAGTGATAAACTTTAAAAAATAGTGCAACGCGCAAAATAGCGCGAGTGATAAACTGCACAGAACAGTGCAACGCACAAAATAGCGCGAGTGTGAACAGCACAAAACAGTGCGACGCGCAAAATAGCGCGAGTGATAAACATCACAAAACATTGCGACGTGCAAAATAGTGCGAGTGATAAACTGTTAAAAACAGTGCGACGCGCAAAACAGCGCGAGTGTGAACTTCTCAAAACAGTGCGACGCGCTAAATAGCGAGAGTGATAAACTTCAGAAAACTGTGCGACGCGCAAAATAGCGCGAGTGATAAACTGTTAAAAACTGTGCGACACACAAAATAGCGCGAGTGTGAACTGCACAAAACAGTGCGATGCGCAAAATAACGAGTGTCATAAACCGCACAAAACAATGCGACGCGTAAAATAGCACGAGTAATAAACTGTAAAAAACAGTGCGACACACAAAATAGCGCGAGTGTGAACTGCACAAAACAGTGCAACGTGCAAAATAATGCGAGTGATAAACTGCACAAAACTGTGCGACGCGCAAAATAGCGCGAGTGAAAAACTGCACAAAGCTGTGTGAGGCGCAAATTAACGGGAGTGATAATTTGTAAAAAACAGTGCGACGTGCAAAATAGTGCGAGTGATAGACTGCACAAAACAGTGCGACGTGCAAAATAGCGAGTGTGAACTACACAAAACAGTGCGACACACAAAATAGCGCGAGAGATAAACTACACAAAACAGTGCGACGCGCAAAATAGCGCGAGTGATAAACTGTAAAAAACAGTGCGATGCCCAAAATAGCGCGAGTGGTAAACTGTAAAAAACAGTGCGACACGCAAAATAGCACGAGTGTGAACTGCATAAAACCGTTCGACCCGCAAAATAGCGCGAGTGATAAACTGCACAAAACATTGTCACGCGTAAAATAGCGCGAGTGGTAAACTGTTAAAAATAGTGCGACGCGCAAAATAGCGTGAGTGATAAACTGCACAAAATAATGCGACGCGCAAAATAGTACAAGTGATAAATTGTAAAAAATAGTGCAACGCCGAAAATAGCGCGAGTGATAAACCTTAAAAAACATAGCGACGCAAAATAGCTCGAGTGATAAATTGCACAAAACAGTGCAACGCGCAAAATAGCGCGAGTGTGAACTGCACAAAACAGTGCGACGCGCAAAATAGAGCGAGTGACAAACTGTAAAAAAACAGTGCGACGCGCAAAATAGCGCAAGTGTGAACTGCATAAAACAGTGCGTCGCGCAAAATAGCGCGAGTGATAAACTGCACAAGACAGTGCGACGCGCAAAATAGCGTGAGTGATAAATGGTAAAAAACAGTGCGATGCGAAAAATAGCGCGAGTGTGAACTGCACAAAACAGTGCGACGCGCAAACTAGCTCGAGTGATAAACTGCACAAAACAATGCGACGCGCAAAATAGCACGGGTGATAAACTGTTAAAAACAGTGCGACGCGCAAAATAGCGCGAGTGTGAACTGCGCAAAACAGTGCGACGCGCAACATAGCGAGAGTGTTAAACCGCACGAAGCAGTGCGACGCGCAAAATAGCGCGAGCAATAAACTGTAAAAAACTGTGCGACGCCCAAAATAGCACGAGTGATAAACTGTAAAAAAACAGTGCGACGCGCAAAATAGCGCGAGTGTGAACTGCACAAAACAGTGCGATGCGCAAAATAGCACGGGTGATAAACTGCACAAAACAGTGCAACGTGCAAAATAGCTCGAGTGTGAACTGCACAAAACTGTGCGCCGCGCAAAATAGCGCGAGTGTGAACTGCACAAAACAGTGCGACGCGCAAAATAGCGCGAGTGATAAACATCACAAAACATTGCGACGTGCAAAATAGCGCGAGTGATAAACTGTTAAAAACAGTGCGACGCGCAAAACAGCGCGATTGTGAACTTCTCAAAACAGTGCGACGCGCTAAATAGCGAGAGTGATAAACTTCAGAAAACTGTGCGACGCGCGAAATAGCGCGAGTGATAAACTGTTAAAAACTGTGCGACGCGCAAAATAGCGCGTGTGTGAACTGCACAAAACAGTGCGACGCGCAAAATAGCGAGTGTCATAAACCGCACAAAACAATGCGACGCGTAAAATAGCACGAGTAATAAACTGTAAAAAACAGTGCGACACACAAAATAGCGCGAGTGTGAACTGCACAAAACAGTGCAACGTGCAAAATAATGCGAGCGATAAACTGCACAAAACTGTGCGACGCGCAAAATAGCGCGAGTGAAAAACTGCACAAAGCTGTGTGAGGCACAAAATAACGGGAGTGATAAATTGTAAAAAACAGTGCGACGTGCAAAATAGTGCGAGTGATAGACTGCACAAAACAGTGCGACGTGCAAAATAGCGAGTGCGAACTACACAAAACAGTGCGACACACAAAATAGCGCGAGAGATAAACTACACAAAACAGTGCGACGCGCAAAATAGCGCGAGTGATAAACTGTAAAAAACAGTGCGATGCCCAAAATAGCGCGAGTGGTAAACTGTAAAAAACAGTGCGACACGCAAAATAGCACGAGTGTGAACTGCATAAAACCGTTCGACCCGCAAAATAGCGCGAGTGATAAACTGCACAAAACATTGTGACACGTAAAATAGCGCGAGTGATAAACTGTTAAAAATAGTGCGACGCGCAAAACAGCGTGAGTGATAAACTGCACAAAACAATGCGACGCGCAAAATAGTGCGAGTGATAAATTGTAAAAAACAGTGCAACGCCGAAAATAGCGCGAGTGATAAACCTTAAAAAACATTGCGACGCAAAATAGCGTGAGTGATAAATTGCACAACACAGTGCAACGCGCAAAATAGCGCGAGTATGAACTGCACAAAACAGTGCGACGCGCAAAATAGAGCGAGTGACAAACTGTAAAAAACAGTGCGACGCGCAAAATAGCGCAAGTGTGAACTGCATAAAACAGTGCGACGCGCAAAATAGCGCGAGTGATAAACTGCACAAAACAATGCGACGCGCAAAATAGCACGGGTGATAAACTGTTAAAAACAGTGCGACGCGCAAAATAGCGCGAGTGTGAACTGCGCAAAACAGTGCGACGCGCAAACTAGCTCAAGTGATAAACTGCACAAAACAATGCGACGCGCAAAATAGCACGGGTGATAAACTGTTAAAAACAGTGCGACGCGCAAAATAGCGCGAGTGTGAACTGCGCAAAACAGTGCGACGCGCAACATAGCGAGAGTGTTAAACCGCACGAAGTAGTGCGACGCGCAAAATAGCGCGAGCAATAAACTGTAAAAAACAGTTCGACGCCCAAAATAGCACGAGTGATAAACTGTAAAAAAATAGTGCGACGCGCAAAATAGCGCGAGAGTGAACTGCACAAAACAGTGCGATGCGCAAAATAGCGCGGGTGATAAACTGCACAAAACAGTGCAACGTGCAAAATAGCTCGAGTGTGAGCTGGACAAAACTGTGCGTCGCGCAAAATAGCGCGAGTGTGAACTGCACAAAACAGTGCGACGCGCAAAATAGCGCGAGTGATAAACTGTAAAAAACAGTGCGACGCCCAAAATAGCGCGAGTGATAAACAATAAAAAACAGTGCGACGCGCAAAATAGCGCGAGTGTGAACTACACAAAACAGTGCAACGCGCAAAATTGCGTGAGTGTGAACCGCACAAAACAATGCGACGTGCAAAATAGCGCGAGTGATAAACTGTAAAAAATAGTGCGACGCGCAAAATAGCGCGAATGTGAGCTGTACAAAACAGTACGACGCGCCAAATAGCGCGATTGTGAGCTGCACAAAACAATGCGACGTGCAAAATAGCGCGAGTGATAAACGGTAAAAAATAGTGCGACGCGCGAAATTGCGTGAGTGTGAACTGCACAAAACAGTGCGACACGCAAAATAGCACGAGTGATAAACTGTAAAAAACAGTGCGACGCCCAAAATAGCGCGAGTGATAAACTTTAAAAAATAGTGCAACGCGCAAAATAGCGCGAGTGATAAACTGCACAGAACAGTGCAACGCACAAAATAGCGCGAGTGTGAACAGCACAAAACAGTGCGACGCGCAAAATAGCGCGAGTGATAAACATCACAAAACATTGCGACGTGCAAAATAGTGCGAGTGATAAACTGTTAAAAACAGTGCGACGCGCAAAACAGCGCGAGTGTGAACTTCTCAAAACAGTGCGACGCGCTAAATAGCGAGAGTGATAAACTTCAGAAAACTGTGCGACGCGCAAAATAGCGCGAGTGATAAACTGTTAAAAACTGTGCGACACACAAAATAGCGCGAGTGTGAACTGCACAAAACAGTGCGATGCGCAAAATAACGAGTGTCATAAACCGCACAAAACAATGCGACGCGTAAAATAGCACGAGTAATAAACTGTAAAAAACAGTGCGACACACAAAATAGCGCGAGTGTGAACTGCACAAAACAGTGCAACGTGCAAAATAATGCGAGTGATAAACTGCACAAAACTGTGCGACGCGCAAAATAGCGCGAGTGAAAAACTGCACAAAGCTGTGTGAGGCGCAAATTAACGGGAGTGATAATTTGTAAAAAACAGTGCGACGTGCAAAATAGTGCGAGTGATAGACTGCACAAAACAGTGCGACGTGCAAAATAGCGAGTGTGAACTACACAAAACAGTGCGACACACAAAATAGCGCGAGAGATAAACTACACAAAACAGTGCGACGCGCAAAATAGCGCGAGTGATAAACTGTAAAAAACAGTGCGATGCCCAAAATAGCGCGAGTGGTAAACTGTAAAAAACAGTGCGACACGCAAAATAGCACGAGTGTGAACTGCATAAAACCGTTCGACCCGCAAAATAGCGCGAGTGATAAACTGCACAAAACATTGTCACGCGTAAAATAGCGCGAGTGGTAAACTGTTAAAAATAGTGCGACGCGCAAAATAGCGTGAGTGATAAACTGCACAAAATAATGCGACGCGCAAAATAGTACAAGTGATAAATTGTAAAAAATAGTGCAACGCCGAAAATAGCGCGAGTGATAAACCTTAAAAAACATAGCGACGCAAAATAGCTCGAGTGATAAATTGCACAAAACAGTGCAACGCGCAAAATAGCGCGAGTGTGAACTGCACAAAACAGTGCGACGCGCAAAATAGAGCGAGTGACAAACTGTAAAAAAACAGTGCGACGCGCAAAATAGCGCAAGTGTGAACTGCATAAAACAGTGCGTCGCGCAAAATAGCGCGAGTGATAAACTGCACAAGACAGTGCGACGCGCAAAATAGCGTGAGTGATAAATGGTAAAAAACAGTGCGATGCGAAAAATAGCGCGAGTGTGAACTGCACAAAACAGTGCGACGCGCAAACTAGCTCGAGTGATAAACTGCACAAAACAATGCGACGCGCAAAATAGCACGGGTGATAAACTGTTAAAAACAGTGCGACGCGCAAAATAGCGCGAGTGTGAACTGCGCAAAACAGTGCGACGCGCAACATAGCGAGAGTGTTAAACCGCACGAAGCAGTGCGACGCGCAAAATAGCGCGAGCAATAAACTGTAAAAAACTGTGCGACGCCCAAAATAGCACGAGTGATAAACTGTAAAAAAACAGTGCGACGCGCAAAATAGCGCGAGTGTGAACTGCACAAAACAGTGCGATGCGCAAAATAGCACGGGTGATAAACTGCACAAAACAGTGCAACGTGCAAAATAGCTCGAGTGTGAACTGCACAAAACTGTGCGCCGCGCAAAATAGCGCGAGTGTGAACTGCACAAAACAGTGCGACGCGCAAAATAGCGCGAGTGATAAACATCACAAAACATTGCGACGTGCAAAATAGCGCGAGTGATAAACTGTTAAAAACAGTGCGACGCGCAAAACAGCGCGATTGTGAACTTCTCAAAACAGTGCGACGCGCTAAATAGCGAGAGTGATAAACTTCAGAAAACTGTGCGACGCGCGAAATAGCGCGAGTGATAAACTGTTAAAAACTGTGCGACGCGCAAAATAGCGCGTGTGTGAACTGCACAAAACAGTGCGACGCGCAAAATAGCGAGTGTCATAAACCGCACAAAACAATGCGACGCGTAAAATAGCACGAGTAATAAACTGTAAAAAACAGTGCGACACACAAAATAGCGCGAGTGTGAACTGCACAAAACAGTGCAACGTGCAAAATAATGCGAGCGATAAACTGCACAAAACTGTGCGACGCGCAAAATAGCGCGAGTGAAAAACTGCACAAAGCTGTGTGAGGCACAAAATAACGGGAGTGATAAATTGTAAAAAACAGTGCGACGTGCAAAATAGTGCGAGTGATAGACTGCACAAAACAGTGCGACGTGCAAAATAGCGAGTGCGAACTACACAAAACAGTGCGACACACAAAATAGCGCGAGAGATAAACTACACAAAACAGTGCGACGCGCAAAATAGCGCGAGTGATAAACTGTAAAAAACAGTGCGATGCCCAAAATAGCGCGAGTGGTAAACTGTAAAAAACAGTGCGACACGCAAAATAGCACGAGTGTGAACTGCATAAAACCGTTCGACCCGCAAAATAGCGCGAGTGATAAACTGCACAAAACATTGTGACACGTAAAATAGCGCGAGTGATAAACTGTTAAAAATAGTGCGACGCGCAAAACAGCGTGAGTGATAAACTGCACAAAACAATGCGACGCGCAAAATAGTGCGAGTGATAAATTGTAAAAAACAGTGCAACGCCGAAAATAGCGCGAGTGATAAACCTTAAAAAACATTGCGACGCAAAATAGCGTGAGTGATAAATTGCACAACACAGTGCAACGCGCAAAATAGCGCGAGTATGAACTGCACAAAACAGTGCGACGCGCAAAATAGAGCGAGTGACAAACTGTAAAAAACAGTGCGACGCGCAAAATAGCGCAAGTGTGAACTGCATAAAACAGTGCGACGCGCAAAATAGCGCGAGTGATAAACTGCACAAAACAATGCGACGCGCAAAATAGCACGGGTGATAAACTGTTAAAAACAGTGCGACGCGCAAAATAGCGCGAGTGTGAACTGCGCAAAACAGTGCGACGCGCAAACTAGCTCAAGTGATAAACTGCACAAAACAATGCGACGCGCAAAATAGCACGGGTGATAAACTGTTAAAAACAGTGCGACGCGCAAAATAGCGCGAGTGTGAACTGCGCAAAACAGTGCGACGCGCAACATAGCGAGAGTGTTAAACCGCACGAAGTAGTGCGACGCGCAAAATAGCGCGAGCAATAAACTGTAAAAAACAGTTCGACGCCCAAAATAGCACGAGTGATAAACTGTAAAAAAATAGTGCGACGCGCAAAATAGCGCGAGAGTGAACTGCACAAAACAGTGCGATGCGCAAAATAGCGCGGGTGATAAACTGCACAAAACAGTGCAACGTGCAAAATAGCTCGAGTGTGAGCTGGACAAAACTGTGCGTCGCGCAAAATAGCGCGAGTGTGAACTGCACAAAACAGTGCGACGCGCAAAATAGCGCGAGTGATAAACTGCACAAAACATTGCGACGTACAAAATAGAGCGAGTGATAAACTGTTAAAAATAGTGCGACGCGCAAAATAGCGCGAGTGTGAACTTCACAAAACAGTGCGATGCGCAAAATAGCGAGAGTGATAAACTGCATAAAACAGTGCGACGCGCAAAATAGCGCGAGTGATAAATTGTAAAAAATGACGCGACGCCCAAAATAGTGCGAGTGATAAACTGTAAAAAACAGTGCGATGAGCAAAATAGCGCGAGTGGTAAACTGTTAAAAACTGTGCGACGTGCAAAATAGCGCGAGAGTGAACTGCACAAAACAGTGCACCACGCAAAATAGCGAGAGTGGTAAGCCGCACAAAACAGTGCGACATGCAAAATAGCGCGAGTGATAAATTGTAAAAAATAGTGCGACGCGCAAAATAGCGCAAGTGATAAACTGCACAAAACATTACAACGCGCAAAATAGCGCTAGTGATAAACTGTTAAATACAATGCGAAGTGCAAAATAGCGCGATTGTGAACTGCACAAAACAGTGCGACGCGCAAAGTAGCGAAAGTGATAAACTGCACAAAGCAGTGCGACGCGGAAAATAGCGCGAGTGACAAACTGTAAAAAATAGTGCGACGCCCAAAATAGCGCGAGTGATAAACTGTAAAAAACAGTGCGACGCGCAAAATAACGCGAGTGTGAACTGCACATAACTGTGCGACGCGCAAAATAGCGCAAGTGATAAACTGCACAAAACAGTGCAAGCACAAAATAGCGTGAGTGATAAATGGTAAAAAATAGCGCGAGTGTGAACTGCCCAAAACAGTGCGACGCGCAACTAGCTCGAGTGATAAACTGCACAAAACAATGCGACGCGCAAAATAGCACGGGTGATAAACTATTAAAAACAGTGCGACGCGCAAAATAGCGCGAGTGTGAACTGCGCAAAACAGTGCGACGCGCAATATAGCGATAGTGTTAAACCGCACGAAGCAGTGCGACGCGCAAAATAGCGCGAGCGATAAACTGTAACAAACAGTGCGACGCCCAAAATAGCACGAGTGATAAACTGTAAAAAACAGTGAGACGCGCAAAATAGCGCGAGTGTGAACTGCACAAAACAGTGCGACGCGCAAAATAGCGCGAGTGATAAACTGCACAAAACAGTGCAACGTGCAAAATAGGTCGAGTGTGAACTGGACAAAACTGTGCGTCGCGCAAAATAGCGCGAGTGTGAACTGCACAAAACAGTGCGACGCGCAAAATAGCGCAAGTGATAAACTGCACAAAACATTGCGACGTGCAAAATAGAGCGAGTGATAAACTGTTAAAAACAGTGCGACGCACAAAATAGCGCGAGTGTGAACTTCACAAAACAGTGCGACGCGCAAAATAGCGAGAGTGATAAACTACATAAAACAGTGCGACGCGCAAAATAGCGCGAGTGATAAACTGTAAAAAACAACGCGACGCCCAAAATAGCGCGAGTGATAAACTGTAAAAAACAGTGCGACGAGCAAAATAGCGCGAGTGATAAACTGTTAAAAACAGTGCGACGTGCAAAATAGCGCGATTGAGAACTGCACAAAACAGTGCAACACGCAAAATAGCGAGACTGGTAAGCCGCACAAAACAGTGCGACGCGCAAAATAGCGCGAGTGATAAATTGTAAAAAATAGTGCGACGCGCAAAATAGCGCGAGTGTGAACTGCACAAAACAGTACGACGCGCAAAATAGCGCAAGTGATAAACTGCACAAAACATTACAACGCACAAAATAGCGCCAGTGATAAACTGTTAAAAACAATGCGAAGTGCAAAATAGCGCGATTGTGAACTGCACAAAACAGTGCGACGCGCAAAATAGCGAGAGTGATAAACTGCACAAAACAGTGCGACGCGCAAAATAGCGCGAGTGATAAACTGTAAAAAACAGTGCGACGCCCAAAATAGCGCGAGTGATAAACTCTAAAAAACAGTGCGACGCGCAAAATAGCGCGAGTGTGAACTGCACATAACTATGCGACGCGCAAAATAGAGCGAGTGATAAACTGCACAAAACAGCGCAACGCGCAAAATAGCGCGAGTGTGAACTGCACAAAACAGTGCGACGCGCAAAATAGCGCGAGTGATAAACTGTAAAAAATAGTGCGACGTGCAAAACAGTGCGAGTGTGAACTGCCCAAAACAGTGCGACGCGCAAAATAGCGCGAGTGATAAACTGTTAAAAACAGTGCGACGCGCAAAATAGCGCGAGTGTAAACTGCACAAAACATTGCGATGCGCAAAATTGCGCGAGTGATAAACTGCACAAAACCGTGCGACGCGCAAAATAGCCCGAGTGATTAACTGTAAAAAACAGTGTCACGCGCAAAATAGCGCGAGTGTGAACTGCACAAAACAGTGCGACGCGCAAAATAGCGCGAGTGGTAAACTGTAAAAAATAGTGCGACGCACAAAATAACGCGAGTGTGAACTGCACAAAACAGTGCGACGCGCAAAATAGCGCGAGTGATAAACTGCACAAAATATTGCGACGCGCAAAATAGCGCGAGTGATAAACTCTTAAAAACAATACGACGCCCAAAATTGCGCGAGTGATAAACAATAAAAAACAGTGCGACGCGCAAAAAAGCGCGAGTGTGAACTACACAAAACAGTGCAATGCGCAAAATAGCGTGAGTGTGAACCGCACAAAACAATGCGACGTGCAAAATAGCGCGAGTGATAACTGTAAAAAATAGTGCGACGCGCCCAAAAACCTAGCGCGAATGTGAGCTGTACAAAACAGTACGACGCGCCAAATAGCGCGATTGTGAGCTGCACAAAACAGTGCGACGCGCAAAATAGCGAGAGTGATAAACTGCACAAAACAGTCCAATACGCAAAATAGCGTGAGTGATAAACCGTAAAAAACAGTGCGACGCCCAAAATAGCGCGAGTGATAAACTCTAAAAAACAGTGCGACACGCAAAATAGCCCAAAATAGTGCAAGTGATAAACTGCACAAAACAGTGCAACGCACAAAATAGCGCGAGTGTGAACTGCACAAAATCGTGCGACGCGCAAAATAGCGCGAGTGATAAACTGTTAAAAACAGTGCGACGCGCAAAATAGCGAGAGTGATAAACTGCACAAAACAGTGCGACGCGCAAAACACCGCGAGTGATAAACTGCACAAAACAGTGCGATGCGCAAAATAGCGCGAGTCATAAACTGCACAAAACAGTGCGATGCGCAAAATAGCCCGAGTGATTAACTGTAAAAAAACAGGGCCACGCGCAAAATAGCGCGAGTGTGAACTACACAAAACAGTGCGATGCGCAAAATAGCGCGAGTGATAAACTGTAAAAAATAGTGCGACGAGCAAAATAGCGCGAGTGTGAACTGCACAAAAACAGTGCGACGCGCAAACTAGCTCGAGTGATAAACTGCACAAAACAATGCGACGCGC